>DWQW01010496.1:0-12096 GCA_018249695.1 Heliconius erato demophoon
CGACACCAGAGCGAAGAAATGGAAATATAAATTTAAGTAAATATTTCATCTCCTCGAGTGGGGATCGAACCCACAACCGGTCGGTTTTGCAGTCACACCTCGTACCGCTGCGCCACGACCGGCCTCAATCTTGAATAATTTAGAGTAAAAAAGAATTAGAAGTAAGTGATTTATTAATTAATTTATTTATTTAGAGTAAAGTGAGTTGTCTTAACATTAGGCTCCCTCCATGTACAATGCTATATCCGGGATACGACGTTAAGCCAAAAAATTATGATTATTTATAATTTTACTTTATTATTAGGATGTTAAAGAAGAACATGAAGAAAATCAGGAAGAAAATGAAGAAAACACTGAGGACACAATAAAAGAGGTCAATGACACTTTAGATAGCTTAGAAGAAGTAGAAAAAGGAGATGAAGAAGAAAAAGTAAAATCGAAAAAGATAGATCTTTTGAAGGGAGACAAACAAGATTTGTTAATGGGTAAGATATTAAATATTTTTATAATATTTTTAAGTATGTTAATAACTTAAACATAACATACTTAAAAAGTTATTCTACACTTAAGAAAAATAAATTCTTTTTTAGGTAACTAATTAAAATTTTACGTAACGAGATTTAAACTCGCGCCTCTTGAAAACCATCGCTAGGACGACTAAGCTAACATAAATGTACTTTTCTTGTTTTTACCCCTACAAAGAAATTGTTATTAAAAAAAAATCCCGCTTTAGTTACTTGCGCCGGTTCTTCTCAGGTCTGAGATATTAGTGAACTAGTGGTAAATTGTTTGACGTTCAAAAAAATTAATTGAATTTGCATGTAACTTCTTATTTTGAAATAGTTAAAATTAAGCTGAAATCGAATACAATAACAAATAAATTGAATATTATTATAAGCACGTTGACAATATGTAATTTGAATTTGAAAAATTTGTGATGGTTGTAAGTTTAAATCCATTTTAAGATAATATTTACATTAATAAGAGGCCAGTCGTGGCAGGCCAGCGCATCTTAAATGGGAACGGAATGTCTCAACACTTGATCCCTATGCCGCCTTCCATACAATGTACCAGATAAGGTGTGAAGCCAAAAAAAATCTCGCTACTTACACAAAGTACGGCCTACCACGCCAACCATACAAGTGGTGAGAGTAAAAATATCCTGAATATAAATTGATTCTGTGTTCTTTCTGTGTCTCTAATTAAAATTATTTTACAGACGATGAAGAAGAAAGCTACGTAGATCTAAAAATCGATGATCAAGGCAACATAAAGCCAAAAAAACGTCAAAAGATACCGACGCAAAGTAGTTGGTACCATGCCAAAGTGAAAGTAGAAGAAAAGGAGAAAAAAGAAGAAGAAGAAGAAAATAAAGATGTCGCTAAGATACAGTTAAAGAAAACTATTAATATGGATAAGGTAAACATTTTTAAAGACTGTAGACCAGGTGGTTATCGTTTCCATGACATCGAGGGGGTATGAATTAATTTAAAATTTTTTGCTCTGCTAACACCTTGAATTGAGTTTCGTTACTCAACACTTATGTCCCACCAACTATGTCTCGAATAATGTGGTGATTGGAGTGTATTAACACTTGGTTTCCTTTGCCTAACCTGCTATATGCGGAATATAGCGTGAAATTACTAATAAATGCACAGTACGTTCGACAAGTCGTGGCCGCCCAGAAATTTCTGCTCTCTGAACTTTTGTGAAAGTACATTCCACTCAGCTAAAAAATGATCCAAAGTAAAATCTTAAAATCCAATCTTCGCTCAGCCATCTGCTGGTAACTTTAGGGCGGCGACGACTCGTCGACCTTATTGTATAGCACATAAAAGAAATATATTAATAGAGAATAATTTCAGATCATAACTGAATACAACCCGTACGCGCGTAACCCTTCGTTCGCGGGCGCGCAGTGCTCCGCGTATTTAGAACTGTTGCCGTTGAGGAAACATTTTCATCCGTCTGTCATGTTGTTTGCTGAAAAATTGGTTAACGGTTGGTATTTATTTATTTTAACGATGATATTTTAGTTTTTTTTAATATAAAATAAATTTGAGCTACATACTAAGGACTTCTTTTGTTCACGCTGGTATCTTACCACAATTTTAACTATCAACCTAATTTATATTGTTGTATCTAAAAATGTTATCCAAGGGAACCTTGACTTTGTCTTTTTCTATATTTTATGCCTAATGTTTTGTGATAACAATTCTGAACTTTACATTAACTACAACATTCTTCCTACAGATCAAATAATTCAATACAGCGGAGATCCACTCAAAGATTTCGCAGGAATAAGATTTTTGGATCGTTTCGTATTCAAAAATCCAAAAAAACGCACAGAGAAAGATCTAGAGGGAGAAGGAGATGTGAAGAAGGTCAAGGGTTCACATCCTAAATTTGCTGTTAGAAAGAATTATATGGTTAAAGGTATAAATTACATATTTTTTTATTTGCTTTATTTCTTACTAAAGGGTTGACCCTGTTTTTCTTATTTAAGTATTTAGTATTTTGAATGAGAAAAAATAAATATTTTTTCGTGCTCTGTTCAGCATATAGCAGGATATACACAGTGAAACTAGTGTTAAGGTCTGTCCATTTTACACACACTGCACAATTTCGAAGAATGTCGTCAGGGTTAATGGTACGATTCTAATTCGTAAGAATGAATTATTTTAATTTATTTGCTCTGGTAACAACATAAAGCGCGGCGTTGAGTTCCAGTCTTGAAAATGGGGCGATTCGTGGGGAACAAAATTTATTTATAGTAGATTCCTCTGCCTACCCTGCCATATATGGCAGAGTAGGTAGAGCGTCAAGCTAAAAATATATTATATATTATTTATATAAAATGTAATATTATATATAAAATGTAAATTAATTGATTATTGTATAGATAATATGATTATTTATTTTTTATTATTGATCAATCATAAACTTTTTTCAGGCATAAAAAGCATACCAGTGAATTCGTCTTTGTATCTCAATGAAGACTCTAAAAAGATACCTGTTGATGAAAAATTCTTATATGAGTATGTTTTAATTATTATCTATACGTAATAAATTTTATAACAGAAAGACAAATAATTATATAGAGGTAATATTTTATGTCTACAGTTTCTTACAAAAACGTCGCGAACTCAAAGATGACGATGATGATGATGATGATAGTGACGCGGACTCCGTGAACAGTGATGATTTCGAACAATATCTTGATAGTGTCACCGGATCTAAAGCACATGGTGTGTTACATATATTACAAAAATAATATTGCACAAAATATAAACACTTTTTTTAGCTTCACATGGTATCCCCTACAAAAGGAGCTCAGTGTTAAGACTACGTTTCCCACTTTCCGACGACTTTTCTAGAAATTACATGTTTACTAGCGGCGCCCCACGCTGCGGTTTATCTTGTTTCTAGAGTGAGGAAATCAACATATTAATTAATAATTCATAGCCCAGGGTAGAAATCAAACTGAAAACCGTCGTGTCCACAGTCAAGTTAAAAAAATATACATGTCACGTACAAACTAAAACTAATGAAAAACTACAATAATGCGGGCTTATCGCTTGAAACGATCTCTTTTAGACAACTTTTAAAATTTAATTAGAAAGCCCCAAATGCTAGTGTGCGAGTTGCACTGTATAATACAATACTTATGATTTTGATAAAATATATATATTATATAAAATATATTTAAGTCCAGCAATTACTGTGATTTTCTCTGCGTGGGAAAATAATTTGGTCTTACTTTTTTATTTATGAACCTATTAAAATAAAACAACGAGACAATGTCTGTTTTTAATATGATTTTTGTAAGTTCGATCCTTAATTAGGGAAATTATCGTAATTAATATGGTAGACAAAGCGCGATGTTGAGTTCCGTCAGTCAACACGCAATGTTTCGAAAATCGGGCGGTGCGTGGGAAACGAAGTATCTTAATACTAGGTTTCCTTTGCCTACCTTGTATGCGAAATGCAGCGTGCAATAAAAAATGTAAAAAACATGCCATCTCCTTGTCTTTCCCTTATAAAAATTAGAATTATATAAATTACTATATTAATGTTATATTTTTTCTATTAGAATCTGAAGAAGAATTAGATTTCTTAGCTGAAATGCAAACGTCTAAGCAGAAGAAATCTAAAAAGAGTGAAGAAGCAAGTGATGATGAACTTGCTGATGATGGTGACGATGATGAAGAAATTGACGATCATATTGATGAAGGTACACAATATAATCTATACTGTCTAGTGAGTAATCTATATCGCATAATGTATAAACTGTACTGAATAGTTGGTTTGGTTGCACACACTAATATCAGGAATGACTAGTTCAACTTGAAAAAACATTTTTATGTTGGATAGTCCGTTTATCGAAAAATACTGCTGCTCATAAAGTACGGGAGGTAATTCTGACCGCAGGTACAGTGGATTACATTAAAAAGTTATAATGTAATGTATATAGACTATCAAATAGAAAGAAGTCTCTTTGAACTAGTACTTATTGAGATTAGTACTTTACACCAAACAATCTCCTTAACGAACTTTAAGTGTAGATGTACATACTGTATATGTATATTTTTTTAATAAAATAATAATAATATGTTTTTTTTAGGCGATAGTGATGGAGAACTAGATATATCTGGTGATGATGATGAACCAGCTTTATCTGGAGATGATGATGGTAAATTTTTTATTTTTTTTATTTTCACGCACTTATCCCGTATAGCAGAGTAATCAAAGGGAATCAAGTATTAAGACACTCTGTTTTCCGATATCCTCTCATAATCGAGATGATTGCTATTGTAGATTAGAGAAATAATAATAATTAAATAATGACTCCCCCGAGTGAGACTTGATACCCATACCCATAATCATCGCGGTTACAATCTAACCGTAACAAACCAGTTTCTTAATAGACATCTTCCTTTTTTTAACTGTATATTTTTTCCACATACAAGGGTAAACAGAGGGAGCATAGTGTTAAGACACTCCGCTTTTACGTATTGCTCAATTTTTGGGGCAGATTGGTGAAACTTAACTCCGCACATCGTCTTCTTACTAGAGTGAAGAATTGGAAAAAAAATCCCCTCCGCGTCCGTCATTTACAATCAATAGCTACTGCAATGCTGCGCTACGACGGCCTATTTTTTTTTCTAATAAATTATAAACTATTTGTTTTAGAATTATTATTAGAAGATGAAGATGATGAAGAAGATCAAATAGATGTACCTAACAAGAAATCAGCCAAAAACAAGAATAAATTTAAGCTTAAAGGTAAAATAATCAATTTAAGGTTTTTTTAAATACTTATAATCACGCTGGCCCCTCCGCCCAAGTCAAAGAGAATAGAGCGCAAAACACTACGTTCTCTACATACCTCTTTCGCCTCGTCCACTGTCATCAACCTCTTCATTTGTGCCATTCGGGGGGTCATCACGCTTTTTACCTTCCTTCCTCCAGTATCTTTGATACTGGGTTTCGAAGGTCAACCGAGGTCTCCCTCCTACCTCTCTTACCGCTCACTTTTCCTTCATGTCTTATTCGCATTGAGGCTTAGACCATTATATTCAGACCCTTCATTCAGAGTGGTGACCAATGCCTGCAACTAACATTCTGATCATGCAATAAGCACTATCATCTGCATACAGTAGGCAATTTACACTCAAGTCACCTACTTTCATTCCCATCTCATTTTGTTTCACATCTTAGAGACAGTTCTTTTTAAAATACCGATTATAAAATTTAAATATAAGTATATATAATTCAATTTCTATTATATATTTTTACAAATTAATCTATTAAATTACTTATTTATTCTGTTTTCTTTATGCTATTTAAATGCAGTTAATTTTTATACTAATTTAGTAATATAATATATAATCTATATCACTGGATAAGATTGCTAATTTAGTACAAAAATAATAATTATTAAAGTAATTCATATTTTTATTATTCAATTTCTAATATAGACTTTGGTTAACATGAGTTTTAAACACTTGAAGCAGTAACATTTAGTCTTTCTATAACTAATATAAATATATTACTTTTACTTGAAACCAAAACTATTAAATAAAAATAGTTGGAAACATCTGAAGCTGCAAATATATTTTTTTGTATATAAATTATAAGATACAAACTACGAGCAGAATATTTAAAAGAGTTATACTTAAGTTATACTTATTTTTATTCTAAATAACTGAATTTTTAAAGGTAACGATGATCTTGGATCTCTTTTTGCTTCTGCCGAAGAATTCTCAACTTTACTAGAAGAAACTGCTACAAACAAAAAACAAGGTTCAAGCCAAGCGGTCTCTAACACAGACAACGCAAGTACAAAACAACTAGCTTGGGAAGAAAATAGAGATAAATGGATTAAAGGTTATAATAGAAAAATATTAGGTCATAAAGGAAAAAATAAGAAATTTAACAAAAATAAAAGAAATGTCAATAACAATATGGCGGATAGAAAAGGCGGGAAACGCAAAGGCGGTAATTTGTCTGTTGGTGGTAAGAAAAGGAAGACTAAATAATATTATGTTTTATAATAATAAATGTAATATAATAATAATTGATGGATTTTTTATTGTACCTTGTTTTTTTTTTGTATATTTAATAATATATTTAAAGTTATTATATTCGTAAGAAGGTATTTAGAAAAGTCCTAAGTGTAAAGATGTTTAACATTAATCATTTTGACTTTTGTGTAAAATATTTTTCATCACTACTATATTATATAAAATATAACAAATAAATTTTAAATTACATAATTTTATTATATTTCTATTTAATTTTTTTATTGAACACATGTTGAATTAATAATATACTTCATTATTATATAATTGATATAGTAATGACAATATAATGTCATCTTCGATTAAATCTTAATTATTAATTTCAGTATTTATGTTGTTGTCGAAAACGGAAAACCTAACCTATGAAAATCTTTACCGGGCTATATCAATTTGACCTTGACATATAGTTTATACAGGTGGCGCTGTCCACTCAATTTACAGCCCTACATTTTGTTGCGGCAATATAAACTTAAACATCTAAGAAATAAAGTTAAATTTTGTTTAGTTTGAAAGTCGTTTGACAGCTACCAACGCGTACACAGGGCACAACAGGTGGTGATGCCAAACGTCAAAAAGCATACAAGCAATTTTCAACTTTTACTAATTAAATCATTTAATATTTACATTGAAACAACATATATACACTTATTATTTCATAAAAAAAATAATTACCATTCTTTAAACACCATGTTTATTAACCAATTTGGTGTATTTACTGAGATATTTAAATAATTTCCAGCGTAGATATGATACACGAAGTACAAACTCGTTTACCGACGGGCGTTTGTTTGTTGACATTAGTACGTCATGCAGTTGTCTCGCTGCCCGCGTTGAAGCGCCGCATCTCGTATTAAAAACGTTAAATAAATATATTTACACATAAAATATATACATTATGTTTACAGTGAGAGTAATCTTGTGAACTGTTTCTTGTATTGGACATATACGCTTGTACTGTTGTGTTTGTGAATGAACAAAAAGAGCGGGCAAAAATCTGTGCAAGTGACGATCGTAAAGCTATTTATAGCTGGCTCTATGGCGCGATAATATTCTTTACAGTTACCCAAATGTGATTTAATTCATAACAAACATTCCAATTAGATTTTTCGCTAAACAATTTATTGTTTATTAGATTGTATTCTTATATGTTCGTCGCTTATAAATATAAGGCGCCGAAACGAGTTTGACAGTTCACAGATACACACACTCTCAAGTTTTGTTTAACACTAGTGTGCGTAAAAGGAGCAGTGATGTGAAATTCTTGCGCTTATCGATTAGCTAGATAATTTCAAGGACGATTGTCTCTACATATGACTTATAAACTACTGTATCAGTTGAATAACGCAATTGCAATGACATTTGATTTTTAATTAATTATATCTCCACACTAAGTACAACGTTGAACTATAATTATCTATATATAATAACACTTATATTAGCATAATGGAGTCTCCTCAACTAAACAGGAATGACTCAGAGGAGGGACGCAGTGCGTCAACTTCGAGCTGTAACCAGTTGTTTATACCTGAGAACTTAGATTTACCAGACGATACATTCCGCATGAGTTTAGATTATATATCAATAGCTGAAAACGTAACAATCGGCGACAGAAGCGTATCTGTTGATACAAATAACTTGATTATAGATACATCAACACCATGTAATACTCCTATAGAGATAGTTCCCGATACTCCTCCTAGGGAGAAATCTCCGCATATACTTGACACACCAAAACGAGAAGATGCTAAAAATTGTAACACGCAAAATTTACTGAAATTATCACTAACTAAAAATATAGATGATGGTTTTGTAAAGCCGTCGTCAGCGGCAGATATAATGTCGCCAGCTAAAATGTTACAATTTGAAATAGATATAGCTAACAGCGCGACACCCACTATGAAACGAGCTGTTATAGATTTTAATTTTTTTAATGAAAATAATTTTGAAGAATATTTTGAAGACGTACCTAAAGTAAAAGAAGAGGAAGATAAGAATAATGAAAAAGGTTTTAAGGAAATCCCCGTTATAGTGAAGGCTGACACCGTACGGCATGAAATTGGCTATGGTAAGTATAAAAACAATGTTTAATTATTTAGTTTCAATATTATGAAAAATTTATATTATTTTGTTATTTTTACAAAAAAATATATATTGGGTAATGAAAAAATAAATGATTTAAAATATATAAGCCACGTAAGTGTTGCCATTTTTTCTTACGCCCATAATGTACTATTACTTTGATAATTAAATTTAATATAAACGTAAAGTTTATACTTAACTAATTTCAAAATCTAACTGAGCTGTTCAACATGTGGTTAATACACAAATTTATATATGTACATATATAAAAAAGGCAACCAACTATATTGTTTATTCTATAATGTAATTTTAATAAATAATAATTGTTTTAAAAAAAGGAAGCTATGAATAAATAAACTTTTAAAATTAATGTTTGTTATTAATACTTATTGTTAGACGTTATAGTGTACGCCTTATCGCAATAGATAAGTGATGTTTATTAAAACTTGTCGCCAACTGTGTATATTTACTTTTTCATGCCGATTTGCCAATCAATAACATAATATAAAATATTTACTTCTATTTTATACATGGAATTTTAAATACACATATTATTACACGAAATGTTTCATTTAAAACTATTGATGATGGGTATGGGACTATAATTATTCTATAATTGTAAATTTAACCATTTGAAGCCTAGGAGAAAATGTATTTTGTAGGTATATAGTTGATTGTTTGTAAAAATCCATATTTTACGCGTTTTAATGGAGAATAAAATTGTTAAAGGTTAACATAAGACTAAATACTTCCAAGGTTAATTATTAAATTTCCATTTATAAGTTAGAGGTTACGCATTTATTTTAATTATTATAAACATTTCAGTTATAAACTGTTCATATTTAACTAAGTATATAGTGATATTCTTTTTCAATAAAATGATTCTGTATGTACTTACAGTACTTAAACATATTTTTTTATAGGCCATAATTTATGACTAACAAGGTAAATCTACAAAAATTTTAATCTATTTAATTCATTACTATGTTTCTAGTAAACTTTTATAACCATTCGATGATAATTATATGAATGTATCACAAGAGGTGTGCAGATTTATATAAGGATCAAAACCGAAAATTACTATAGATATTGTGATCTTAAGACTAAGTTCAATTTCAAATTAAACAGGTATAGAAATTTATAATTTGCATAAGTATATTATAGTCTCGTTTATAGTAACTATATCGTTACTTATAAATATAAAATCTATATGAAAAGTATAGAAAAGGAAGAATTATCATATAATGTCGTAGCGAAACCTACTTCCAGTTGGACCTTGACCAAAATAACTAGACCTACATCAGGGGCCGCGGCCCGTACCGTGAATATGCTACTGCTTATATACTATTAAATATATATTTAATTATTATTTATTATCGTGTAATAAATATAATTAATAGATATATATTTTAATGTAAATTAACTATACATTAAATTAATTAATAGAGGACGTTAGTTCGCTTTGCTGGCGGTTATGCGTTCGATTCCCACTCGATTAATCATTATTTATTAATATTTTCATTTCTCCGTTCTGGGGCAAAATCATGGTGTTGAGACACGCATTGCGTCAAAAAAATCCGCAATAACTGTTTAATCGAGTGTTTTAACTAACTAATTTACTTACTTAACCTAGACAAGGTTCCCTCTGCCTACCCTCCTATAAGCAAGATTTAGAGTAAAGCTGAAAAAATTATTTAATATTATAAGAAATGAAGGCTTTATTATGAAATTTTATAAATATATTATTTAATTTTGATGCCATACTTCCAGTATAAATATATCTAGTTAGTTATACGGCATAGTTATGGGTTTAATTCCTATTGTAATGAAACTAAGAGATTCTAGAGACATAAATAACGTCGTATTAGACCATTAAGATTTTTTTTTACAGTTTAATATATTGCATAATAGTTTATGCTGTTGTAAATTATTTATCTGTAAGAAGTGACAGTTGCTACGTTACTATTTTTGTCGAAACGAATTTATAAGAAAGTAAATATTTGCTCGACCTTTCCTCATATAAAAATCGAGTCCATGAACTTCGGCTTTTTGTAATTTCACGACACTGAAGCTTTAGGAATAACATCTATAAAATAAATACCTTCAATTTTTGATAATAAAATGTATTAATAAATTAATAAACTGTCAACTAGCGTTTAATTAATAATTTAACTTTTCAACTAAGTACAAACATATTGATTTAATGTCTCCTAAATTGTAATTAGCTTATATGAGTGTGGCTTATTATTTTTTTTTTATTGTGAATATATTTTAAACTTAAAATATATATATGTTAACAGTATATAATTTTAATGATAAAAATAAACTAAAATAAGAAAATCGATGTTTCATAATTCGGTCACGACCCTATAGGTACACTCAATATATAAATGTAGGTAGTAGGTACTAAACATTATAGCGTACAGTATGGCAGTACTAATCAATATAGGTACGTGCACTTTCTAGAACAAACGATTACAATTCATCATTTGTATCGAATATCATACGAACGTGATTATTTCTTCGACACCAAGGTTAGGTATTACTTCCGTGTCTTCAATAATGGCCGCAACATTACAATAATTTATATTTTACCTTATAATTATTTTTCTATTTATATTTTATTGGTTTTAGGACGTATCTTTGAGGCTAGACGTGGCGCAAGGTCACACGGTGTGACTGTGAACGTGACGGGTTGTGGGTTCGATTCTCGAGGAAGTGAAAATATTAAATATTTCATTTCCTCGAGTGGGAATTGATGCAAGGAGTTGAGTTCCGCAACTCAATACGCAACGTATGTGGAAGTTAAATAGGAGCTTTGCTGAGTGCGACGTTAAACAACAACAGCTTGACGTTAAAAAAGGGGCGTGTCTAGTACTGCCAATGCTGCTATTTGGAATCCTATGTATCATCTCCACATTCGTGTTCAGTTAAACACTCAAATCTATGGTGTCTCTATGGCGTCAAATATTTTCATATAAAATAATGTATTTATATGTTTACCACGTACAATATTTTATATAAATGAGTGTGTGGTTGATACATGTCAAGAATTATAGTTTTTCATTTTATCAATAACTCGCTGCTCTACCCGTGTAAACTCTACATCTATACTATTATTATAAACCGAAAAAAATGTTTGGTTAAACGCTCTAATCCCAGGAACTACTGGTTCGAATTGAAAAAACCTTTTTGTGTTGTTTCGATGTAATGTACTGTAGTTGTGACGAGAATTACCTCTGATCATGGGAGTATCTAGAGATATGTTTTGGGGGGGGCCTGACATTTATTAAAAAAAGCTAGCTTTAATAAAAAAATATTTGTAAAAACAAAAACCCCGACTGCATAAAACTAAAAAGAAAATAAATAAGCCCAATAGTTTATTAGGATTAACAGTCGGGACCTCTTTAAATTATGCGGGGCTCCTGGTAAA
>DWQW01010497.1:0-12096 GCA_018249695.1 Heliconius erato demophoon
ACCACTGGTAACCAACTAAGAGCGGTTGTTTCATAATCTCTTGCCACAAACCAAGATGCTAAGGCACACATACTTAATCCAGATAGCATTGATGTTGTTGCGAGTAAGGGCTGCAAGTATAAATAATAATATTATATATTCAATCACAGTTTATCATTATTCACAACATCTAATTATTATCAAAATCAAAGTAAGAATACGTTGCTTTTATGTACAGGTTTTTATTATTAAATTGGACTATTACCTTACGTCCAGATTTCTCAACAATAATTGAGGCGAGCATAGAACCAACTACTTGTACTACTCCTAGCAGCATAGCTTGCTGATTGGGTGTTAGCACTAAATTAGAATTTTTTGAAGCAATTGCAAATATCTCTCCCGCAAAATTGAGAACTGGCACTGCACCACAAATTTCTCGCGCAACTGTCACTGCTGTAGCTATAGTAAATGCCTTTGAAAGTATTTTGTCTTTTACTAAAAATAAAAATGTATAGTTAATTTACTATAAAAAAGTATATTAAGTAGTAATAAATGAATAATTTATACAGTTTAGTGTTAAGTCATAAGTAACTTTGTTAAAAAAATCTTACAAATAGCTTTTATTAGAAAACTGCTTTTGCCCTCGTCATTTTTTTGCTCTCTTTTCATTGAATCTAGTTCATTTTTTATTAATGCATCGTCTTCTTTTCTACAACGTAGCCAAGCAAGGACTCTTGCAGCTTCCTGTAAAATATAATCGTATTATATATACATATTTTTTCATGCATTATAGTGTATTATACTATTAGATATTTGCACCATTGTAGTACATGTGTACGGGAATGTGTCTGACTGTAACGCAACGCTTGTAAGTAAAAAAAATGACTAAGCAAAGCAAAAATATTCAGTTCAAGACTATTATTATAATGATAAAAGTGCGTTAAATTAAATGCTGTTGATGTTCACTCAGGTAGCTAATGATGGTTATAAATCTATTGTAAATTATTTTTAAAACAGCAACTATCCTGTTTCTTGCTGGATCTTCTCAGTAGGACTTGAGCCGGTAGTTTCTTCTTGTAGGACTGACACTACTGACATTTCTATAGAACTTGATAATTCAAAGGTGTTTGTTAAAGTGTAATTGAGTAAAGAATATTTTGATGTTGATTAATCTCTACTCGGAGATCAGAATGAATCATTTTCAATTATCTTTTCTGGTAAGGCAAAGTTCGGCATTGATTTCCGCTACACAGGCAAAAAGTTAAGAACGTAATGTTTTGGAACTATATCTATAGATCCCTGTATAAAAATATTTATACCAACCTCTGCATTTCCTCTTTTAATCAAATATGAGGGCGAATCAGGCATCATCATGAAAAGCACTAGATGAAATGTCGGCAATGATAAACAGACCCACAGAATAGTGCGATAACGTAGGATGTCTCCTATTACATAGAGGAATAAGTTACCTATTGTATGAAATAAAATTATCTGAAATTAAACAATAATAAAATTATATTGGGGGCATACCTATAAACTTGATCAATATAATCTCTTAAAGTAAGTTAAAGTATTTTTATCAAAATAATACTAATTAAGCTCATTCGTTCGAACAACTTGAAACACATTAAATACGAAACCTACGACATACATTTATAATTATAATAAAATATTAGTAAAAAAAACTTTTTAAATGTAAGCTTTTATGGGAAAAGTCATTTGTATCGTTCAGTCTCTAGATGTTTTTTTTCCATGGTGTATTGTATACTACAAATCAAATCTTTCATTTGATACTTTTAGTAGATGGATTTTGCTAAAATTTTAAATCTGCCATTTTGTTACAGCGGCCATTTTGAAGTAATAACAATATTGATTATATATTTGCATTGATTGATTATATATTGCATTAACAATATTGATTATCATTGTCATCAGAATTAAAGGTTGATTCCAAATTATATCTTAATCGGACACTGAGAATGTGACACCATCACATTGAGCTTGCTAGATTTCACTCACAAAACATAATATGTTCTCGTGGCAAATAAAATTATTAAAAAAAATATATATTCATTGAAAAGTAATGTACTTGACATTATTTTTTAACTCACCAAGCAACCTAAAGCTCCTCGAATACTATCCTCGCTTATTTCTTTAGTATAAATAGGACACAGAACATAACAACCTGACATCGTAACACCAACTAATGCTCGGGCTAAAATTAAAGCCCAAACTTCTAATGATGACAGCAAAAGGATCCAGCTAGCCTTTGAAAATATTTACACATTTACTAGTTTAGTAAGCACCTTAGATGATATAAAAATGTAATGGAGTAATTAAATAATATCTTAATATGTCTTAAGCAACGACAATTTAAAAACATATACCAAATTAAACTTTTATACTATTTCTACATTCGAGGTTCGATTCCCACCCGAGGAAATAAAATATTACATATTTTCACTTCCTTCAAATATTTGCAAAATTTTAATGATATTTGAGAAAATAATTTGAATAATAAAAATCAATGCAAAAAAAAACTACTGTTAAATCTTACGGCAGAAGTTGCAGAGATGAATAACAATGTAATTTTACGTCCAACGGTATCTCCTAAATAAGCCATTAAAAAATTACCAGGAATGCAAGTTATGTAAGGAATTGCAGCCATCCATGACACCTATAATTTTAATATAATTACATTTTAGTTCATATTGGGATATTTGAAGTTTAAATAACAATTGGATTAAAAATACGATGTTAAAAAATTAATGTTAATTAAGTAAAGCAGTACTTAATGTATTTGTTTATATTATTTAAAAGATAAATTTATAATGCAAACTAAAGACTTAAAACTATTTTTAGTAGTTAATTAATTGTATTAATGATCAAATGAGTGAATCAAAGTTATATTTCTACAGTTATACATTTTTTATAGGGCTTTTATAAAAACAAAACCAAATATTTTATTTAATTGTTTACCTCGGAATCTGTTAAGGGTACTCCTCTAGGCGAAGATTCTGATTGTAACAGAAGTGTCATTGGTGACATCCATCCAATGCTCGCACCGTAGGCAAATACAGGAAAATTTGCTAAACCAATAACATTAGTAAATATTAACATCGATAAGCATATAATTTTTTATCTTGACTTAATTCAAATCTTAAGTGTATAAGGCACAGAGAACCGTGAAAGTTTGGTTTCAAAAAATCGCCTATTTTAGAAAAATTGGATACATTAATAGTGCATTGGATACATTACGTAAGTAAGTACTTTTTTAGTTTCAAGCTGTCTAGTATAGTCTAGTGTTCAGATACACTATTACTTCTAAGTATTAAATATTTTATAAATAAATAAATAGTGTCTAATGTATTACTACATAAATTTTCAAAGTGCTCCCACAGTAGATATTAAATTATTATTAAATTTAATTTACAAAATGAAATTCCCGGTAAACAATTCATATCCATCACACATAGTTGAAACATGGTTCAATTGAAGTTATGAATGGTAAGGTAGGATCTTCAATTATTTTCAGGATTTGTGAAGAACTGTATTTATATTATCTTAAGAGATGGTTCGTAGGTTAGTTGGGTTTAACCCCCACTCGGGTAATACGTATTTTTTATTACGTCGCTCTGATAACATGACAACGCATAATGCAGGAAATGTGAAAAATAACATCTAGGTACTTACTTAATACAGCACATATTATCTGATTGACTTTGCTACCTTCATTAAATAATTTATAAAATTTCTTCATTTTACTAAATACATTTAAAAACTAAATTATTATTTTCAAGATAACATAGTATTCTATTCAGAGTATGTAACAAAGACTAAACTGATGCGCATATTAGAGTAAAATATCTTAATGGTAAACTTCATAAGGCTTTGTTTAGACTAGAAGTAAATGTTCACTATGACTTTATAGATAGCAATGTTTGCAGATTCTTAATCTTTAAACATGCATCGTCTTTAAATATTAAATAATGTAGTTATTACAGAAATACATATACACATAATATGTCTATATAATAACATAAGTCTAGTCCTATGCAATGTCTAAAGTAATGTAAAGAAATTGCTAATAAATAAATGCTATAATAATAATAACATAAATATTTAGTTCAATTTATATTTCCATTTTTATCGCTCTGGTGTCGAGGTAAGCGCAGCATTGAGTTCCACCATTCAACACGCCTCCAGAATTCGACGGAAAGTGGACAACGAAGTGTCCTAATATTAGGTTCCCTCTGCCTATCCTGCTGTGTGCGGGATACAACGTGAAGCTGAAATGTAATAGTAAATAAAAAGTATTCTCTAGTGGTTAGTGAACCTTATCTTTGAAGTGTAAATATGAACGTTCTTGTTGGCATTTATAAATTGATTTTAATTGATACAATAATGTTTCACTCAAACAATTGGTCGCCAATTTAACTACTTAAACCACAACAGAATAAAATAAAAGAATATTGTTAAATACATGAATATTGTGATTATCTTAGTAAATATATGTTATATGTATAATATATAAAAAAAGGACATAATAAAAATTGATAATTTGTATGAAACTTCGTTACTACAAGTGCTAGGAGTCTTAAAATGTATATGTGCGTTATTTATGGGACGTAAGTTCTAACTAAGACGGATTTTGATTTTGGTAATTTAACGACGTAGCTTTGGAGTTGATAATGTATATAAGTTTGTTATTACAAGTGCTGGTAGGCTCAAATTTTGTATACGGATTTTTGAGGATGTAGGATTTTGACATGGGTTTCGAACCAATTTTTTTCAAAATTCTACTACTCATGGTGTATTTTTGGGAATATAAGTTACAACATCCATTAGCTATATTATATAATATATTTTATATTCTGCGAAAATTTTACTTTCCTCCATATCCATAGGTTGGCTGAAAGAAATCTGTACTTGAGATGAGTTCACCTTTTTCCAACTTATTATATAGTTATTTTATATGTATATATATATATATATATATATATATATATATATATATATATATATATATATATATATATATATATATATATATATATATATACACATATTATATATATTGTAAAAACAAAAACCCCGACTGCATAAAACTAAAAAGAAAATAAACAAGCCCAATAGTTTATTACGATTAACAGTCGAGACCTCTTTAAATTATGCGGGATTCCTGGTAAAGATTTTATTGATTGAAGAATTACTTATAGGTCCCGATTGTTAATCCTAATAAACTATTGGACTTGTTTATTTTCTGTTTAGTTTTATGCAGTCGGGGTTTTTGTTTTTACAAATATTTTTTTATTTTTCACTTTTTTGTTAGAATTCATTATGATAATCATAATCATGATATACCTTTATGAAATCCTCGTAGTAAGCTCTTGAATTTGAGACCCATGTTGTGGTATTCAAAACGAATTTTTTTTTTCACTAAGTCCAATGGCGTCCCACAACCGCCATGATTGTTTTTATTTAACGTCACCTATTTAAGAACACTTGGGTTGCTAATACAAATCTAACGATACCTTAATTATGTAAATCCGTTCAGCGGTTCTGGAGATATGAGGTAATAAAGAACAATACATACAAGATACGCGCGAAAAACATAACCCTTCCTTAGCAGTCGGGAAAAATCCGCTTAAGCCGCGAGCATATGTACGAGTCCTGCGAGTCCTTGCCGCCGATTTCGTGATCGCAAGCAGCCATGTAGTACCTTGCACGTTCTCAAAATTATTGAATATGTAAAGTATATGGCAAATGTAGCATAAATTTTTTTTTTAATGCGATTTTCACTATTAAATTGTGGCAAGCATATTGTTAGCATACTTTTTTATTATAATCTGTTCATAAATAAAAAAGTTATAGCAATTTAAACTACTTAGTTCGACAAATTTACTAAATGCTGTAACAGTTATTTTATACAAACTATTTTACTGAATTGGCTGAATCTTTAGCTTTCAATGTATATGATGGTAGCAACACCGAGATTTCAAGACTTACAATCAGGATCGGAGTTTATGCGGGAAAAACTGCTTGACGTTACGTACTTACCGTCTACCTAAATACCGTATAGCTAAATATTTTTCTTTAAGTACATCCAGTTTGGCGAATAAAATCAAATAAATTCCCAAAAGGCTTAAATTACTTAATGAGGCTGTCGTAGCGCAATGGTATAAGCGTGTGACTTTAAGCACGACAGTTGTGGGTTCAGTTCCCACTCGGAGAAATATACATTAACAGTAGGTTCCCTTTGCCTATCTAGAGTGTGTCGGATACAGCACGAAGCTGATTTTCATTTCTTTGCTTCGGTAACAAGGCAAGGCGTTGAGCTCCATAATTCCCACGCTTTGCCACTTAATTACACTTAATTTAGTACATTCATTTGAATCCAGTTTTAGGGTTTGTAGAAGAAAAAAAAACGGAACCCTTATAGGATCAATTTATTGTCCATGTGTCAAGACCATTTTACTTAAGATTGCGTTAAAGTATCAATTTGCAATTAATACCAGATATTCAGGTTTACAGTTCCTTGGAGCACAGAAATTAAGCTACTAATACAACGCAATCAAAAGATATGAACATTTAATTATCGTTTTTGTTTCTTTTTTTAATTTGTATTTTACCTAATTTCACAAAAGTATAAACGATTATCAATAAAAATACGTCAGAGATATTAATAGAGTTTTATCTTCATTTTTGTGTCGAAAACAAACGACTGATAACAAGTGACGTGATTGGAATATTAAAAACATATATTAAGACGGTTTATACCTTTAAGGTATGAAAATATGTTTCAAGCTATGAGAATTCAAGTTAAATGGCGTATAAAGTATATTGTATGAAACGTAATAGTATTAGGCTAGTTCTACTTCGACTTACTTTTTTTACTTTACTTCGACTCGAAATATTTCATTTTCTAGAGTGGGGATCGAACCCACTACCACTCGATGATTTTCAGTCACACTTTGTTCCACTACGCGTCGACTGGTCTTACCTATATAAGACAAAAAACTTGCTTAGATTTGTCAGCCACATTTCATATCCCTTAAGAAGACTCTTTCACCACGAGAAACAAACCAAATATGTCAAGGCAAATATTACGAACTTAAGCTCTATAGTCTTACTAATAGACACCAGCGATTTCGTATCCACTTTCAGGCTCCATTATCAGGACAGCTCGATGATGCCATATTATTTATATCGTCGCCTTATTAAAACTAATAATATAAGAGCAAACATTTTTTTATTTGTTTGTAAGGAATAGGCTCCAAAACGACTGGAATAATTTTATACGTTTTTTCAGTAATAGAAATCTACATTATCAAGAAGTAACATAGACAATTATTCGTCATAAAAACCTAGATATGTGGAAGATAAAACAGATTATATAAACCAAAGTGCAAAGGCGGGCAAGTGAGTTCTTGGCGTTTCTATGGGAGGACCTGTCATCGACAGAGAAACATGGTGGTGGAATGACAAGATGCAGATAATCTGTGAAAAGAAAAGAAAGGGTTGCCTTTGAGAAATGACAGCAAGACTGCTGTTGGCGACACTAAACTCTTCCAGGTTTCAGTGAGAGTTCACCCACCCATGTACACCGGTGACATACCACTAACTGACGAAAATGTTTTTTTTATGAACGTAAAGCGAAACTCTGGAAGAGTACGCTTGAGAATGGCCGTCTTTAAATTAAATGTGTCAAAGACCTATATATACATACATGGCTTGCGGAACCCCGAACTCGAGCAGTATCCTTATAGGTTCTGAGTCAACCGTTAAGTTGAAAAAGTTTACCTAAACTTTCCCTTGGCTCAGTTGTGTACGAGTTTGGAGGCATCGATCAAGATGTTCTTGCCCGGATAAGCTTGGTCTGGGCCAAAGGGTGGGGAGGTCACTGGTATGGTCTGCAGTTGCAGAATACCACCCAAGCCCAACGAGCTGATATACAAGAGCATCATCCGACCGGTTCTTTTAGCGAATGTTCGCCAACACTATCTAGGCATACTCAGAAACTTCACGTCACGAAAATGAAGATGCTGAGGTAGATGTGCGGAGTAACGCGGCCTGACCGCATTCGCAATACATTCATTCGAGGTGGTCATAGAGTCCGTGACGTAGCGGATAAGCTCCAAGCATCGCCTGAGATGGTATGGCCACGTTGCACGCCGACCTTGGAACTATATATGTCTGTCCCTAGAGTGAGACCTCTCAGACTCCCAAAGACGCGCTGGTAGTTCAAAGCAAAAGCGCAAAGTGGAATAGGTTAACTAGGAAGGCAGACCCTGTCAACATACGCCGGGATTATTTTAATTATCACCAACTCTTAAACTAAAAATAAAAATAACGGTTCAGATAGTTTTTTTATTTATATAATACATAAATAATATAACAACTTAAAATTATTTACTCTACACTATGAAAATATATATATTTTAGAGATTTCATTCAATGGTTTTCGTCGTCTTTATCGCTTCTCTGCCGATATCATTATCATTATCTTCTACTCCTTTGTTTGATTGCTTAATAAGAGGTTTTGATGCTAAAAAATAAATTCGTTATTTAAATACAAGGTGCTATTTACATATCTCTTAATTCACGCTCGGCCGTTTAATTTGAATTTGACACCTTACGTGTTTAGTAGCAGAACTCAAAATCACGCTTTGTTTTACCAAGGCGTCATTTAAAATATAATTGCTTCAGTAGGAATTGAACCTATAACCAATCCACGATAGCCTCATAATGTTAATAATATGATACATTATATTTCATATTATATGAGGCGTTCGTGGCGCAGGGGCATAAGCGTGAGACTGTAAATGCGACAGTTGAGGGTTCAATTCTCTCGGAGAATGAAATACGTTCCATTTCATTTCCTGGTAACCAGGCAAAACGTGGCATTTAGTCACGCAGTGGAAAACGGAGTTTCTTAACACTAGTTCCCAGGTTCCCTCTGCCTACTCTGTTATGGGCGAGATACAGCGAAAAAAAAGAAAAAATATCTATGTCCCAAAAATGATTATTACTTATACAAACTTAAAGAAACTTAATATTTGTTTAATACTAACTCATGAAGTCAAACAAAATCTTTATTAGAATACCGAACGGTGCATCTATCAGCGCCGTCATGAAGAACGCCACAACAATTGCTATAGCGAAGAACGCCATAAAGTGGAACATCTGAAATAAATAATAACAACATTTTTTATAATTAATTTTATTAATTCTTTCCGCCTGTCGTAACACAGGGGCAGAAACGTGTGAGTGTAAATACGTCAGTTCTGGGAAATTGTAATATTTAATATTATCACATTCTTGCTCAGGTTACTAGGTAAAGCGCTGCGTTGAGTTCCGACACTCAACACGCAATGCTTCGAGAGCTTGGTAGAAAATAGGGAACAGTCAAGTGTCTTCGTGGGAACGTTGTATCTTAACATTAGGTTTCCAGGTTCCCTCTGCCTACCCTGCTGTGTGGGATACAGTGTGTAGCAAAAAAATTGTTCGTCAAAATGAGTAATTGGATAAGTACAAATAGTGATAGAGAAAATTCACTCTTTGTCAATATTTAATTTCGCTTCTTTTTGCCAAACTAAACAAATATATTAATTATCGAGAAAAAATAAACAAGTGTTTTAAAAAGATTGATAATTGTATTACGCTTATAATCATAAAATCTCAACAATATTATCACTATTTTTGTATGATGATCCATTGAGGCTTCCAAGCACGTGTGCTTAATTTTCTAAGTGTATGTATGTCCGTATGTCCGTAATTTCGTACGTACGTCTGTACGTCTGTATGTCCGTTTCTCCGTATGTCTGTAAGTTTGGGTGCATGTGTGTATGTATGTCTGCATTTCTCCAAAACTAAACATCATATCACGATGATTGTTTTCGATTTAAGTTACGTACACTTAACTTAGGGAACAGTACCAGTTTCCTTTAAATCGCTTTAGTAGTTTCAGATATCAGGGTAAAATATTGGTAGGTTTTTTATTTACCTGCATTTATTTCCTTTTGAGTTCACTGGCTGTTTTGTTTTTTATACTAATTTTAAGTCAGTTTAATTTTTTATATATTATTTTTAACTTGTAGCTGTATATACAGCTTAGTGTAATAATAATAGTTTGAAATATCGGTACAGTTTACTTACTACTATTTTCAAATTAAATATCAATGGTTGTTGTACATTTCCATAGACTGCTGTCATAAAAGACATATGGAAAAGATACATTGCGTAAGATATACGAGCTGGTATCTTCCAGATATTGAGGGATAAGAACCAATTAATTGGACCTGCAAAATTAATTGATGAAATTCAGGAATTAAATTTGAAATACAAGTTTAAATATTTTTAACCGACTTCTGTAAGAAGAGGAGGTTATCAATTCGCCGATATTTTATAGATTATCAAAGTAGAGAAAGTTAAGTGTAGTGAGTCGAAATCATTGCGTAATGAGAATGACGCCGCATTTTGTTCATAGCAGAGCAGGAAATTAAAATAAATAAAATATAATCAATCATTCGCCTTTACGGGGGTCGATCACATCACGATTAATGAGCAGACTCTGTCCCACTGCGCCACTTTGGCGTATTATGTCATGTATCAGCAATTTTTATATTAAATAACTAAAATTTTATAGATTATATTTAAATACTAAAGATGTGACAAAAAAATATAAACTTAAATTTATTGTCGTATTTAATTTTGTTTAATGTAATGAACTACAAATATGGCTTTTTAATTATTATTTTGTTAAATATTTGACTTATTAATTATTTTTTATATAGATATTTACTTTTTGGACTTTTTTCCTCTATTTGCGTAGTAAATTTCAAATACCAAATTTCGTAATTTTCACGGTCCTACAGGTTTTAATTAATCAGCAAATTTCATACAAAATACAGCAAAAATTATGTATAAACAGTCATATTTTTATATTGCGTTAACTTAGAAGTTTAATTTTTGTGTCCTCCAGGAAAACATTGACCTGAATATTTGAGATTAATTTCAGCTTGATAACAGACGAACGGACAACAAAGCATATATGAGGAGGATTTTTTCCTTTTGAGATATGGACCCATAAAAAAACATTGATGTACTAACCTCCATATCCTCTTGAACTAATAAATATAATCCAACCTAAACCTAAACACCACAATGTTCTCACAAATGCATCAAGCGCGTTCAATATATTTATATTATCGGTACCTCTTTGTTGATATTCAAAAAATAAATATAATGCTGAAGCTATCGTAGCAAGAGAGGATATGGTTATGAGAATATTCAAAATCTGCAAATAAAATAAAATTTTAGTCAAATATTTATAATTTAAGAACCCATAAACTATATTAATTATAACTTTCAAAATACAACACTTAATTCGAAATGTAAAAAGGATTAATAAATTATTATATTTATTCATACTTACTAAAGGCACATTGAGTCGTTTTCCGCGCAATAAATTCATAACATACCCATAGAGGATACCAAGGAAAAATGGCGGTGATCTCGTTAAAATGTTAATATAATATTTTTGAAAGTGATTGTCTCGCATAGAAGCGTTGAAAAATATATAAGTAGTTGAACTGGTTATTGATATGACAAAAATTGCAATTAAACTGGCTAACGTTGTTTTTCTTCCACGTCCAAGCACAAACCAGAATAATAATATTGATATCATGTGAAGATTGACATCAATAGCTAGATACCAAGTGACGGGGACACACTGAAACAAAATATCAGTGTTATAGTAAATTATTTGAATTACTACGGTACTAAAAATACTTACTACGGTCGCCCATAATTTTACTTATCAAGAAAACGTATAAAATTGAATGTAGCGGGATTTGAACACGTGCTTCTTTGGAAACCGTCTAAGCCCTCTGACGAACTAAGCCATGCTCATCAAAATTCTAGGGAATAATCCCAAAGATAATTACTTAGAATTATCGTTTGGCAAGAAATAATTATACATATATATATTAGTTGAGGCCGGTCGTGGCGCAGCGGCACGAGGTGTGACTGCAAAACCGACTGGTTGTGGGTTCGATCCCCACTCGAGGAGATGAAATATTTACTTAAATTTATATTTCCATTTCTTCGCTCTGG
>DWQW01010498.1:0-12095 GCA_018249695.1 Heliconius erato demophoon
AAAACGTATATAATTACGACAGTCAAGTGGAATCTCAAAGCAGGCGTCCGTTAGGCGACGACTTTGAACCAATTGGAAAAAATAAATTAAAAGATTACTACTATAAAGTATCGACTCCAACATACACCGAACACAAACCATATAGGCGGACTAAGAAACCAACTGAAGCTCCTAAAACTGAGACGACGTCAGCTGCATATGTCGTTAAGGAAACAACTGAAATTCCGTTAGAGTCACTGCCCACGTTACCACCTAATAGGCATTTTAAACGGCCTAGTACACCTGAACCCACTACTACAGATAAGATAAGAAAAAGGAATAAAATTCGTCGAAGGAGGCCATTGAATCGTACTAGAGAAGAAACGAATACTCACAAAGAAACTCTATCAACAGAAGCCCCTACAACGACTGCTGAAGATGTTCATACCATCCGACCTCGTATCAGACCAGTTAAAACAAGAACGGAAGCCACAGTGACTACACCTACCGAAACCACTGAATTAACCACAAGTGCTTTACCCACTACTGCTCCAACAAGACCAACAATTCTAAAGAAAAAAATGATCGGTCATCGTCGCCCACTAACGACGCCATCAGATAGATTAGAAACGACCACACAAGCAGCCAAAGAGAAAGATAACAGCAGAGAGTCTTCTATAATGAAAATATCTTCACGTCCCCAGCATTCAAAATCGCCTTTAAATTCGTATCAATATAAAAATAACGATACTCCTGATTACAGTCACAAACAAGATGAAAAAGATACTCCAACTAGTGACGTCTCAGTAAGTATTAGTGACACGCTCAGAGCTGACACTTTAAAAGAATTTTCATTTCACAGAGATGTTAGACCTGTAGAGATCAAAGAATCAACTACTGCGTCTGTAAAGGACAAAACTGATTATGAAATTACGACTTACGCCCCTCGCTTGGAATCGAGCTCCAGACCACCAGGAAAAATATCACGACCAAGACTTAAGAACAAACTTGACAGACCTAAATTCAGCGTTAAAGATTACAGGAATCGTTTGAACTCTACAACAAGCACTACCGAGAAAATTGAAGAAAATACTCCCAAACCAAGATTTCCACAAAGAAAGCAACCATATACAGAAAGCATTTTCACTGACATCGAAACTACTACAGAAAGGAAAAAGTTTACACCAAAAGAACCACGACACAAATTAAACAGAACAGAGAACAACGAACAAGAAATACATTCAAGACATGCTTCAAGACAAAAACAGAATTCGGAGAATGTGGAGACATCAACACATCGGATATCCTCGCGGATACGTAACGGGCAGCGACGCCGACCAGCAGATAAAGAAGAAAACAGCGAGAGCTCTACACATGCACCCCACAAACGACCATTAAGAAAAAGAATCCAAGACTCGGATACAGGGGAATCAGTACAGGATATATCAGTGACGGAATCAAACGATCACAGAAACGATATCACCGAAAGAACAAAATCAGAGAGCGCCATCATGAAAATAGCTGATAAGAAGCACCACGAGCCTATAGAACGACTGTTCGAGCATTCCCAAAGGGTATCAGACTTAACTCTTGCAGCCAGCAAGGACTACAACACGCCTGGCATGTTCAAAACAATATCTTCTAACAGCAGAAGGATACCTAGCTACTTTACCATCGCCACAGACGACCCCATTCTACCCATCGAGGCCTTCTTTCCCCAACTTAACCAAAAGAAGGAATCGTAAAGTTCCTAAGAACTGAACTTCGACTGCCAAAGCGTCTTCTAGTTTCCAATCTCCTCCAATATAATTAGCATTTACAGTGGATGAACCCACCTGCTGTCTATCGGTGCTCATTTTAGTATTAAGTTTCATATCTGGTGGTATGACGTCACTAGGCATTGGATTATATGCACTTGAATAGAAAATTAGTTTATAATAACATTTTGTTTATGATTGTGTTAAATTGCGTAGCGTTTAGCAAAGAAATTAATATTAAATTTAGAATAATAACGCGAAAGTATAGTAGTAGTAATGAAATATTTATTTAAATTTATATTTTCATTTCTTCGTTCTGGTGTTGGTGTCCTTTGCCGAAAAAGGGCGGCGTTGAGTTTCACCACTTAACACGCAATGCAAGCGAGTATCATGAAAGAACATACCTCTTTATATATTTTTTTTTTATTATTATTTATTACTTACTTTACTGCAGATACATCTATACCTTTTGTTGATTATTACATTTCTTTAAATATTTTTTGCATATTAATATACCTCGAAGTAGACTTGTATAATAACGGATTTAATTTCCACGTGTTCCTTAAAACAATACAGTATTTTATAATATTTATATATAAACCAAATATAAGATTTATAAAAAAACTTTTTTTTTACTTAATAAATAAGTATTTTAATAAGTGTATGTAATTCAATGTTTAATAATTAGTATAACAAGTGTATGGCTGTTTTGATTTCTTTGTTTGTAAGAGTGCATGTTTCCCAAATATTTATGTTAAACTGTAGTGTAGTAGATATGTAAATAAATTATTTCTTTAAAGTAAAATGCCATTTTGTTTTATTAAAATCCTTATTTTATCTTAATTGTATCATTTGGTAGCTTCTTCTGCTTGCATTTTCGCCATTTTCTGTATACACTTCACTGCAGCTTGGTGAATTGATTTGTCTAAAGCATCTAAAAAATTTAAATAAATATATATTAACAAAAACTGAAAAATTGAATATTCACATTTATAATTTTAAAAAAATATGTCTATAAAATAAAAAAATATAATTTATAAGCATCTTTTTTAATGATTTATACACTACTCCACTATCACAAAATATTTAGTAAGCAATAATAATAAGAATTATAAAAAAAAAATATTATGAAAGAAAAAATGTATGTATTCAATTATGATAAAATGAAAAATTTAATCAACTCACAAATCTTATGTTGGCCTTTAAGCGGAAACCGTAATCTTAAGCTGACTGGATTGGAGCAAATGAAAACGTATGGACTGTCACTTTCACCGTCGGGATATCTGGAAGAAATAAATAAATATTATAAATACTACAAACTACACTATAAATAGTGATATTAATATAATAGTATTATGAATAATGTTTTTTAAAAATATGTATACAACATTTGAACGGCATTTGAACCCGCGCTCCTTGGAAACTTTTCAAGACCATGGAACTATTTTTCTTTCCTAATATGTAAAAAAAAAATCTATTATAATTATGAAAGATCCTCGAGGCGTGTTACTTTTATTCAATCAATGTCTCGAAAATTGGACGGTGGGGTACAGAATGTCTCAATACTACTCTGTGCCCACCCTGCTCTGTATGCTAAATAAAAAAAAACAAAAATATTCGAGCCTAGGAGCTTCAGTTGTTTTTTAAGTTCATTTATAGGTAGTTCATATATATCTTTATTACTTTTTTTCTATCTATTCCCCAAATATTGCACTTTATTGTGGCTGCCTCAAATCTTGTTTAGAAGAATTTGTACTTAAAATATTTTTAATATTTCAATATAGGTTTTTTTTGCATAGCTATTGCAGGAAATACAAGGATTTTCCTTTAAATACAATAAAAATAATGATCTTAGTATGGAAAATAAATTTAATTTACATTTTAGCATATTCCTCTTGCGGCAGACAGTCGTCGACGCTGACGCAGCCGAGGAGACACCCCGTCGGATAGAAAGATGGGAATTTGAATTGTTTTTCTGTAACAAAATAATATGTATATTATTATATATAAAATAAGTATGTTTAACAATGTTATTACATTTTTCCTTATGTTTACTTTACATCTAAATCTTTATCTATTATCTATTTACCAAATTATGTTTTGCTTTTCTGATAAGGTAAGGTTACGTCAAACGAAAACTATCCCGTATCCCGCATATCCCGCAAAAGGCAGGATAGGTTTTAGGGAAAATTTATGTGCCAGTCGCTCTCTACGCACTTCCCAATTTCCTAATTTTGTATTTTGATTAGCGGAAATAAGCGAAGCGCCATGTCTTGTATTCGATAGAATAAACAGAAGTAAACCTTACCTGGATACAAGACTCGATATTGATTTTCTAAGGCGCGCACGACGTTTTGATCGGGAGGTTTGACAGTGGCCGCTATCCAGAGGCGGCCGCGGTGGCTCGTGTACCATGTACGGCCTTCGTGCCTAGTTTGTAGGTGGTAAACTATTATTCCATTATGTTTAACTTCACGCTGTACCCCGCACATAGCAGGGTAGGCGAAAGGAACCTAGGAACCTAGTGTTGAGACACTTCCTTCCCATTAAGAGACTTCCTTTCCTCACTTTCCGCCGAATTCTGGAGGCATTGCGTGTTGTGTGGCGGAACTCATCGCTGCGCTTTACCTGGTCACAGAGCGAGGAAGTAAAAATTTGGGAATCGAAATCGTTTACAATCGTACGCTTGTACCCCTGAGCCACGATCGTCCTCAGCACCGGTCCCCTTCACTTTCATCTGCATATTAACGTTTTAAAGTATATACTTGCTAATAGCCTAGTAATCAGATTTTCATGGAATACTTTTTTTTTAAATATGTGTGTTTAGATATACTATAAGGTACCCTTCCTCTACAATAAAAAAAAAATAATTTGTATTATCTACTATGTGAAATAAAATAAACGACGATCATGTATTAGCTTTTTATACTTTTAAATGATAAATAAATGTATACTAGTATATATTTTTGTTATCATTCGAAAGTGCATACAATATTACGAATTAAAAAACTAATTTATTTATATTACATAAAAGATGAATTTATTTATATTACATATTATGAACGCGACTGTACATCAGCGAATTTGACTCGTGATCGTGTCTCATGCGTGCTTTCTCAGACATAACACATTTGCCAGTCTATACATTAATGGCGTAAGAATAGGCGTGATTGGGTGGCCCATGCCCACCCCAGAATAGGCTTGTGCCCATCCAGAAATCCTACTAAGAAAAAAAAAACGTTTATACAAACATTTCTCTAGATACGTCTATTTTTACATTTTTCCTATTTTATCCTACAAAAGAAAACCAAAATTACAATATTTTTAACAACTTAATACTTACATCTTAATGCCCTCAACAAGTAAGGAGGCCCAGGGTTGATGCATCGACAGACATTTGCCGTTATCACTCATTTCCTGTAACTCCAGGTCCTGGATACGAGACGATAGGAGCCAGGTCGATTTTGGTGTATAATTTTTGACTTCTACTGTTTGATCGAACTAGAAGTAAATAAAGTGAAATTAATTTTATTATTTTTTATTTCGAAGTGACTTTTCGGTTAAATCGTAATAAAAATATTACCAAAGAATCTAAAAATAAAGTGTATACGTTTTTTTTGTGATTTCGTAACGTTTTAATGCATTGTTTTTTCGTATTAAATGAATCAATTAGTCTAAAAATGTCAAACCTAGCAAATTTTTGACATATTTTTGATGTTTTAAAAAGATTTTTCGTAACTGTACAGTTTTCATTTAATTATATTTTTTTATTTTAATTTTTTTGCTCTGGTGTCGAGACAAAACGCGGCGTTAAGATCGGCCACTCAACACGCAATGCCTACAGAAGTCGGTGCAAAATGCGGAACGGAGTGTCTTAACACTAGGTTCCCTCTGCCTACCCTGGTTTGTGCAAGCAATACAGTGTGAAGCTGATTTATTTATTAAAAAATTAAAAAATCTTATGTGATCAAAATAATTTATTTATTTGCTTATTTATTTCTATAAATACCTGTAACAAAGGGGCATTGACCCCGGGCGCTACGTCACGATCAGCTGACGTATCCGATAAGAGATCTGTTCTCAACATTTGATTTTTAAATGAAGTATTTTGTGTTATTTGCCTTATTTGATTTACATCCACTTCGTGTTCTATTGTTGAATCTTCTACTATTTGACGACCTTAAAAAGATAAGAAAAGAAATATTACATCGGTATTAATAATAGTATTAACAAATAGAGGACCCTCCTGGCGCAGAGGCACAGAGGTGTGTCCGTAAACGCGACAGCTTGTGAGTACGATTCCTGCCTGAGGAAAAGAAATATTTTACATTTTCATTTCTTCGCTTTCGTGACGAGGTAAAGTGCGGCGTTGAGTTCCGCCACTCAATGCGCAACGCTTCCAGAATTCTGCGGTAAACGTGTAACAGAGTACATTAACACAAGGTTTTGCCACTTCACGGAAGCGAAATTGGGTGGTGCGTGGGAAAGGGGATATCTTAACAATAGGTTCCCTCTGCCTGCCTATAGATGGAATGCGGAATACAGCGTGAAAATAAAAAAAATGTAGCATTTACCAGCAAAATCAAATGTCATTTTCTTATTCAATCTCGAACCATGTTTCTTATCATGGAGCGACTGTTGGTACTTTTGCAATTTCTCGCGTTCCGTGGAAGAGAGCCATACGCTGTTTGTATTGAAGTAGTCACTGTCGTCGTCTGTCACTTGAGTTCGACGTTCGCTGAGGAAAAGTTAATGTATATGAAAAGCTTAAGTTTTTTTTTTTTACCAAATTATTTTCGACACTCAATGTCCTAAAAATAAGGCGAGTGGTGGGTAACAGACTGTATTAATTTGGATTCAGATGTTCTGAAGATTTTTTAAATTGTTTTTAATGTTTTATTATAATGTAAATAACTAAACACACTAGAAAAAACATATCTGTTATTTAAAATGATTACTATACCTAGTTCTATCATATTCAAGTAATCTATTCCTATGAGAGAGTGCCGCTTCCCATCCTTTTGGACGGCTCTTTTCCATTAATGACTCCATAAGTTTAGCGCTGGACTTAGTCTTTGCGTTAATCTCTCTTTGCTCATCTGGTGTACAGACCTTTAACATATTTAAAAAAAAAGATTATTTTAAAGACAATTTACATTTTTTTTGTTACTTTCCACATTTGAAATATAATAATTATTAGTTTTCTAGGTTTTCTAAGAAATGCAGAAGTGCACAAATACCCTAAAATGTCCACCATCAAGAAACAGATGGATATTGTATGTATATCACATAAAAAAGAAAATTAGATCACCATAATAAAGACTTGTAAGGTCCCTAATCAATATTCATAAAAGCATATATCAAATAAAATTAACAAAATTTATTTTAATTTGAAGAAGAAGATGCATTATAGAATGAGTTTATCTTCAAAAGTATACTGCTTAGCTTAGTGTTGAGTCGAATCAACTAACAATGTCTTTAATTTGGATGGAAGGTTTGTCTTAAGACTGGGATCTTGTACCAGAACAGAAGCTTCTATACATTTTCTCGAATAAATACTCATATTTTATAAACAAATTAGTTAAAATTTAGTTAATAATTTAGTTAAAGTTAGTAATTTAGTTAAAAAACTAAATTTAAAAAATATCTAGTCAGTATTTTATCATTGAAAATAGACACAAATATCTATTATTTGAATAAAACATAGAAAAAAATTAAGCTTCTTGAAAAACAATTAAATCTTACCAGATTACCACAAAACAGACAAGGTCCGGAACCTTCTTGTTTACATACAATTCTACCGCATTGCAGACAGTTGTTGATTAGTTCATGTTTAGATGCTTGGCAGTCACAGTGATGTCTGCCTGATTAATCAAAAATATATTAAATTTCTATTTTAGACCATGTTTTTGTTGATAGTAATGCCTAATGTCTAACAAAATTATATTACTATAAATTTATAAAAACAATATTAATTATAATATTGTAAGACTAGCAATAATACAATAAAAAGCCAGAAGCTGGTTTAGTTACTAAACTCTGAAGTACTAAAATTTCTGAAATCAAAAATGTTCAGAATTCAAGTCATTGTTTTATTGGATGTGTAATATAAACCTACCTTTTATTAAAATGACTTGAGCATTTTTGCCCTCTTGTGAATATAAGTTAACAAATTTTGTCTTCTTTTTTGATTTACTTTCAGGCTCAACTTCTTCTTGTACTATTGGTTTTTCAGTACTAACAAAATCTTGCTGTTGTTTATTTTTTGCTATTTTTTTTCTTTGTTGTCGTGTAAGGGATCCAGCTGTATGAATAAAATAAATTATATTTTATGTTGCCTGTAGCCGTACCAAAGTAAAAAAAGTTAAAGAATACTAACCTTTGGGAGGAAATAACTTCTTAGTTAATTCTAAGTAGAATGTCTTATGCTGTGAATTATCGAAATCAATTAATGTCTTGAGATAATCATTTAATTCAGCTTCATTCTGAATTGATATAATGTATCTGAAATAAAATAGTTTGTTTCATACAATGGCATATGGCTTAAATATAATATTATAAAAATCGTTATAGACAATTTACTTTATAAGGTCTTCAGGAACTTCAAAATCCAGTATTTTCGACAAGCCTTCACTAATCCATTGTTCCATTTTTTTATATTTCACAATATTTAACAATTTTATTTGAAGTTTAAAATTTGGACTGTGCCGATTTCCGAATCGAATAAGCAATATTTTGGAAATGTCGATGTCATATTCTGACACGCCATGGTCAGCTGTATTTGACATTAAGTTTCTGCTACGTTCATTGTTTATGGCTGTTAGGCGTGTCAATGGAGCACAATTAACTTTCTTTATGTCGCGTAGAATGAAGAACCCACCATAAAGATTGAGAAAATAAAACTTAGGAGATAGAGAAATCTTAACTTTTCTTTAGCAATTATTACCATCAAAATAAGCTTTATACTTTAATAAAGCATTCACTCAACAAAATTATATTATAAAAAATTACACAAATTCAACATGGTTATTCAATTATTTTAATTACTTTTTTTTCTGTTATATCAATGTTATTACTTTTTTACAGTGTAACCTTCATGTGTTCTTTTACGATGTGGTAGAAAGACTATAATTAGAATAACTGTTTATTTATTTTGTAATTCGTAAAAAAATATTAGTAATTTTAAAAATCCTTATTTTATATGGAATTACTGGAATATTTTCAAAGTATAGACTTAAATAGTTAACAAATAAAAATACAATATAAAATAAAAATAATCATTTACTACTTTCATTATCAATTAAAATTCGTAATAAATACAAAATTCGTTCTCTAACATCGGACATGGATTTATGTGTTAAACTTTCAGCAATAATATTTATCACATTTTTCTCTTCAATAATCTCAATTATTGTTTTATCTTTAATTTCTTCAGGAGTTAGGCATTGTTTTAATACTTCTAGAATTAATTTATCTTCGTCTCGCCGCCATTCTGGAGGTTCATGTTTTAATTCGTCTTCAGACATTACTAAAGTCGACATATTTGAAGAGCCGTCACTGTCTTCGTCTTCTGTTATTATAACTTCTGATGTATCACCATTTTCCTGTATTTTAATATCATAAATGTAATTATAAGTTTGCTTGTACGCTTTTAAGCCAAAACTACTGAAACGAATCTACTCTTTGGATTTAATATAAAAATAAATTTAAGCGAGCGAAGCCGGGTTTGAGTCTCTATTACTACGTTTACAAATAGAAATTTACAATATTTTAAAACAATAAATAAATAAATCAGCTCTACGCTATATCCTGCACACAGCATGGTAGGCAGAGGGAACCTCCATTAAGACACTTCGTTCCCTTCGTCTCCGCCGAATTTTAGAGGCATTGCGTGTTGAGTCGCGAAACTCATCGCCGCGCTTTGTCTAGACACTAAAGCGAAGAAATGGAAATATCAATTTTAATAAATATTTCAAAACCCACGACCAGTCGCGTTTACGAGTAAAATACCCTGATTGGAAAATAATGTGGTTTTATTTCCCTCATTTTAACAGCCAAACGTCACCATAATACATCACGACGGCTCCGGTTTGTTTATTAATAATAAGAAATACAACTAATTAAAGCCTAAACTGGTAACTTTATACATACACTTTTAATAGTAATGACTAGACGGTTAGGTGAAGAATTCTCTCTGGGTGATGGCGGTGTGTCATTTTCTTTGGCGTCGTCAATTTCCTCTTGCTCTTGCTCATCCTCTTCACTGAAATTAAATAAGAATATTTATAATGTTGTAAAGATTTTTTTTTACCGAACCTATAACCACCGCATGTATTGTCGAATACTTCCTTCTGGAAGGCGGTCATCGGGGAACAATATAGAGAACATTATTTCGATAAAACTATCCCAATTAAATAAAGTGGAAAATTACAAAACACGACATCACACTCTCTTGCGAGATTCACAAATGTGACCAGCTGTGACAACGACAGTCTAAAAATAAAAAAAATCCTTGTAAAAAAAATTCTTAGCATTCCAAAGCAGTACCTGTTGGGGGCCCATTTAAATACGTAATAAGAAACAAAAAAAATATTTACATCCCTTTCGGTGGGAATCGAACCCACAACTGATAGTCTCAAATAAATTGATGATAGTTCTATTATCGATACCTGTTCGAGTCATCAGCTTCATAATCCATAGTGGCGGTAGTTTCTTCACATAACCTTATTGTGTCGTTTTCGTTTTTCTCCTTTTCATTTGATATTACTTCTGGTGCTGGCTGACATGTCTCTTTTATCCTAATATAAAACATGTATGTAATATGTATGTATGTATTTTTAGTAGTACTTCAAAATATAACAGGAATAATGGTAAACAAGACAAATGAATGACTGTAAACACGACAGGAAATAAAATGTTTCATATTTTCATTTATTCGCCCTGGAAACTAGAGAGCTTCGCGCTATATCCCGCACTAGCAAGGTAGGCAAAGGGAACCTGGGCACCTACTCTTAAGACACTTCCGTTCCGTGTGTAACGATCGCGAAAATCAAAGATCATAGTATTCTATAATATTGTTACTTACTCTCTCCGTCGATGAGGAAACAACGAGTATATGTATTTGACTAATTCTGGAAACTCTTGTGTACATTCCATTAACTTACAACAAATGTCGCAACTTTTCAGTAAATTATCTAAATATATTTCTTTTAAGACTTCAAATATTTTACACTTCTCTTCTCTATTTGGTACTTGCTCCTGTGAACATTATAATATAGATTAAAATAAAATAACCAGCGTAAATTTTTATATTTAAATTTATTGTACTGTTACGTAATTTTAAAATATGATTAAATTTAGTTAGATAACTTATGGTATTAAGTTCCGCCACTCAGTACGTGATGTTTCAATTTTGAGCAGAAATTAAAAAAAAAACACATTCACTCAAATTTTATGAAATTATATAAAAACATCTCAACTACCTCAACTTTCTCCATCAAATCTTCCATACAATTTCTAATGAAATAATCTTTAAAGACATCCATTTTTTCAGCTTGTTCAGCAGTTAGGAAACCTAATAATTCTTTATACATATCCACCAATTCTACATCGAGTGCTTGAAATAAGTCTTTAAAAAGTTCATAAACGTCACCATTTGTAACGTCGAATTTGTTAAATATTGAATGTATTGATCTTTTTATCCAGTTATTTCTCGCTATATTACATCTCTCTATCACTTTAATTTGAAATGTTATTGCGGATTCTGAAAATTAAGAAATTAGGTTGATTACAAAGATTTCTTTAAAAAAAAAGTCTCAATAAATGAAGTAAAAGTATTAAAATATTTGGAAATTCTGATGGTAGTTTAAATACTGCTTAAGTTTTTGAATAGTTAGAGGGTTCGATAAGTGGATGGATTGACGGATTGACTGATCGATGGATGGAGAGGCGGTCTGAATGCCTAAAAGAATAAATGGCTAGTGTAATAAATAATATTTAACAATGTAATCTCAATTAATAAATAAATAATATTTAATTACCAAAATCCTTAGAACTGCTGCCATCTATATCCTTATTACATCTAAAATCAGTGTTGCACTCTTCTATTTTATTCACTAATTCATCATAAATCACATTTGAAAGCCTTTTAAAATTATTAATCAATATTTTTAATTTATTCGATATGTTCGGATACTTTTTATTTGTGCAATCGCAGGAATCTTTTCGTTTTGTGTTAGAATTAAAATAATCTGTGATTAATTTTTGTTTTTTTACAATTCTTCTAAACGTCCGACAACATTTACAATGATTCGAATAAATATTCGACTTATTACTAGTTGTATCGTTTTGATTATTCGA
>DWQW01010499.1:0-12095 GCA_018249695.1 Heliconius erato demophoon
ATGATAGGTATATAGATCAACGAATATCTATTTGATAGTATCTAGCGAGTAGGTGGGAACCTTAATTACACTTTCAGGTAATATCTGGATAGCCCAGCTGTGGGCTTGGTCGGGCACGCCCATTGCCTATTTCCAGTGATTCATGCAGTATATTTAGAGATTTGGTCGTATCTTTATTGTGAGCTACCACCTACCGCGGTTCAATTTCTATTTTAAATTGGCCATACTTTTTCAACATTAATAGTCAAAATATTTGAATTTATTGAGGTTATAGTCGTAATAACGGTTAGGAGAGTAATAAAGTAATGTTATTACATTTTGTGGTGCCAAATTTATGTTTTTAATCAACTAAGGTGTTTTTATCATAATCCGTTTTTATAACGAAATATAAGTAAATACTTTTTATTTCTTTTTAGATTATTGTAACTCCATCACTAATTTACAAAAATATTTATACTTTGAAGATAAATCTATGTAGTAGTATCTAGTTTATAAAAATATATAAAATATACACTACTAAATTTCTTATTTTAAAGTAGCTCTCCTGTAATTTTTTCTTCGTGGTTTTATACAGTAAACTTAAAGCATTACCAAGTTTTAAAGCTTTGTAGTCTAATTTTTTTTTGGTTATGAATAAGTAGGCGAGGCCGGTCGTGGTGCAGGGGCACAAAGTGTGACTGTAAACGCGACTGGTTGTGGGTTCGATCCCCACTCGATGAGATGAAATATTTACTTAAATTTATATCTCCATTTTTTGCACTGAGGTCAAGGCAAAGCGTGGCGTTGAGTTAAGCCATTCAACACGAAATGCCTCTAAAATTCGTGGGAAACAGAGTGTATTAATACTCGATTCCCTCTGTCTACCCTGATTTAGTGCAGGATACAGCGTAAAGTTGACTTTAATGTATAAATAAATCTTACAAACAAATCTTACATTATATCGATTTTAAAATAACGTTTTACGATTACTTTAACAGCGAAATCGTCTAGCCACTGTGACTTCAAGTGACTTTTATGTGAAATGTGATCGTTTTATTTGATTAAGTTGTTCGCATTTTTATTTAAGTTTTAATTATGTAAGCGCATTTTTCACTTACTTTTTTATTGCCTCTCCTTACTTTACTAACTACTAACTTAATTTCTAATCAGAAATATAAATATAAAACAGTTTATAAAATTGTTAACGTAAAATTTGTAAATATAACATTTAAAGCATAATTACTTGTATGCTGTAAAGTGCGCTGTCATAGAGTACATGGAAGGTGAGGAAGAGTGAAAGCAGCGTGACGGAGAGGAGGGCCGCGGCGAGCTTGGGCCGCGACACTCCCACAACTAGCACGCAGTCTGCCAGCTCGCCCTCCGCCGGCCGAAACGACGACCGCGGCAACCATCTATACGAAAAACAATACTACTAAGTTATTTAAAAAATAAAACTTAAACATTACAGCGGTAGGAATATTTGGTAGCAAAATCAAATTAGCTTTATGCTGTATTCAGCACACGGCAGGGTAGGCAGAGAGAACCTAGTGTTAGACACTCCGTTCAACGTTCCACCGAATTTCGGAGACATTGAGTATTGAGTGGTGAAACTCAATGCCGTTCTTACCCTCGACACGAGAACAAAGAAATGAAAATATAAATTTTAATAAATATTTCATTTCCTCGAGTAGGGATCGAATCCACAACCAGTCGCGTTTACAGTCACACACTTCGGCTGGCGTCAAACGTCCATAGCAACAACATATGAAAATATTTTAAAGTTGAAATTAGTCACATATTTTTTATATTAGATAGAATTAGTAAATAGAATTGTAAGAAATATTAGTGCGAGGCCAGTCGTGGCGCAGCGGCACGAAGTGTTATTGTACAAACAACCGACTGGTTGTGGGACCAATCCCCACTCGGGAAGATGAAATATTTACATAAATTTATATTTCCATTTCTTCGCTCTGGTGTCGAGGCTAAGCGCGGCGTTGAGTTCTGCCACTCAACACGCAATGCCTCCAGAATTCGGCAGAAAGTGGGGAACGGAGTGTCTTAACACTAGGTTCCCTCTGCCTACCCTGCTGTATGCAGGATACAGCGTGAAGCCGATTTATTAGTGCTAGGAACATACAACCAATGCAAGTGTACGACATACAAAACAATTAGAAACGGTTCGATGAGTTTCAAATTCTCGCTCGAAGAAATCGATATAACTACTAGGCTCCATCTAGCTGTTAAAATTTAAGAAAATACTCAAAGATTTAGTTGTGTATTGTTAACTTGTTATATTTATCAATAATAATATTCTGTCTCTTTCTTATCTGTAGTATAGTATAACGAGAAGTATATGATATGGCAAACAAAAAGCAATAATCATTTCCTTTTGAGGCCAGTCGTGGCGCAGCGGCACAAAGCGAGACTGTAAAACCGACTGGATGTGGGTTCGATCCCCACTTGAGAAGGTAAAATATTTACTTAAATTTATATTTTTATTTCTTCGCTCTGGTGTCGAGGCAAAGCGCGGCGTCGAGTTCTGCCACTTAACACGCAATGCCTCCAGAATTCGGCAGAAAGTGGGGAACGGAGTGTCTTACACTAGGTTCCCTCTACCTAACCCGCTGTATGCGAGAAATGACAGCGTGAAGCTGACATTTTCTTTGAGATAAAAAAACAGCTTCACGCTGTATCCCGCACACACCGTGGATAATTTTCTATATTGGACTGGAGCAGTGAAGGTGAATGTTAGTGCATTGTGAAGGGACTCTAGACCTGTGCTCGTAAGTCCCAGGCTCCGAGTTCAATAGTATAAGTATCTTTAACAATTATTTTACAAGATTTTACTAAAAAACATTGTAAGACCTCAAGTTTTCTTCACATTATCAAAGACAAAAGTACTTACATAAAGATTGATTTATTTTTATTTGTTAAAGATTGACTAACTAATCGTTGATTGTATAGAGTATAATGTATTGATTCATTAAGAGTTATACGTTAACAAATATTATTTTTATATAAAAAAATAGAATCTACTTTATCATTATTCTTTTTCGCACAATAATAATAAAAAATTAAACATGAGAAAAAACCAATATAACAATTTTATAGATTTTGAATTTTATAGATATTAAATCTTGAAATTAAAAATAATAATTTGTAGAAAAAAATTTGAAAATGCAGATATTTTTTACTTACAGAATGTCAAGCGGCAGAGACTGCGAGCAGCTCCTGTAGTTTGCTTCAGCGCGATGTTTGTTCGGCAGAGAGTGACTCATCTGCACCCGGGACTCCATGTGGCTCCCATTTATTTAGCTTTCATATAAATTTTCCTACATTTTTCTTCACATAACACATATTCGAATGTTTTTCTCATCAATATATAATTTCATGTTTTGTTTCTTATTATTGTGTAGTATTTTGTTTTTCGATTCTGAAACAAATTCTGTTTTCATTGTATTTTTAAAATAATAAGTTAGTTTACATTTTGACAAAGAATGTTTAAGTTATTTTCAGATAAGTTGAAAAACTTTTGATGTATATAGTTGCATAGATTAAAAATCCGTGACAAAAAATAACGATGAACGGAACTATATAATAACAAAATTATATAATTTAACTCTTTTTTTAAAAAAATCACTGATATAATAAAAAATCACTAATATAACTCCAAAAGGTATAAAAACAAACTGACAGATTTTCTTCGCAATTTTCAATTTTTATTAGTGTCACGCTATATGTTAATTACCTTATGTAAAACACATCGTTCTCTACTTTCTGCCCTATTATAATTATGTTTGTTTACTTGAAAAGGTAATGAGAGAGTGAGAGAGTAACACAGCTTATTGTTTTTCACCTAAGAGGTGAAAAAATATACTATATTTTGCCTGATCTAAATAGCTGCGATACAACGATGCTCATCTTCTATTTTTTTTTTCAGCTTCACGCTGTATCCCGCACACAGCAGGGTAAGCAGAGGGAACCAGGTATTAAGACACTCCGTTCCCCACTTTCTGCCGAATTCTGGAGGCATTGCGTGTTGAGTGGCAGAACTCAACGCCGCGGTTAACCTGGACACCAGAGCGAAGAAATGGAAATATAAATTTAAGTAAATATTTCATCTCCTCGAGTGGGGATCGAACCCACAACCAGCCGGTTATGCAGTCACACCTCGTGCCGCTGCGCCACGACTGGCCTCATCTTCTATTTGATCTAATTCAATATTCATTATATGACAACAAAATGAGTCTATTGATTATTATTGTGAGTGAATTCTTCTGATATTTTAGTAATATAAATGTTGTGTTAGAAAACATATATGATTTTTTTCTTTTCTCTTAATTATTACCAGTACTACGTACCATATTATGAGGCACCACCAAGCAAACACCTGCAACAAAATAAAATATCTTGACAAATCTTTCATATTCTCTTCATATCACTAATGGCAATTCAAATATTCTGTAACTTAAGATTAATTTAGCATAAAAAATAAAGACCAATACGGTACAGAAGGACGTTATTTTAAATTCAATGCAGGTTGCGGTTTCGATGCTGACTCGTGGAAACGATCATATTTAAATTATTTTCATTGCTATGTAAAGACAAAGGCCGGCTTCGTTCCGCAACAGAACACATGCAAATAAAATCAGCTTCATGCAACAAAAAAAAACGAAATGTAAATATACATTCAAATAAATATTTCATTTCCTCGAGTGGAGATCGAATCCACAACACACACAATCACGGCAACTGAACCTACATACATTCATCAAGTTAAAAAGTACTGTAAGAAAAGTAAATTCTAAACAATGAATTACAAGTATATCAGAAAATCATAAATTCTAACTGTCAATTAATTTACTTATCTATAATTATAAAAAATATCTAATTAAATTTGATATCATATCTTTAATAAATGATCAATATCGAGACGTGTCGATCGAGTATTACACATATTGAAATGACCTCGTACACAACTTTGTAAGTACACTGTGAAATTAAATAAATAATAAAAATTAAACAGATATTCCTAAATTAAACTTTAATTACTTTGAAATATTTAACTAAAACGTAAAACAGCGGTTCGGGTTGGTCTAAAACCCATAAAGAGAAACCTTAATATATTTCTCATGGAAATCCAGGGATATAAACATTCAGTAATAAAATTGAAGCACACGAAATATTTCAGCAATCACAGTATCTGTTTTCACTGTCTACACGAAACTGTCTAGCTTATTTTATACTATTCACATCTCACGAACACGAGACCTGTTTCGATTTAACAAACTTTGTCAGTTAGTTGTTTCATTTCTGATAGTGATGTACTAGAGCTAATTTTCTTTGACAGCTTAGTTTTGCGTCAATATTTTAGGGGTCAGTCGTGACGCTGGGGCACAAGCGTGTACTGTAAATGCGATGGTTGTGGATTCGATTCTCACTTAAAGAAATAAAATATTTCATATTTTTATTTCTTAACTCTAGTAACGCGGCATTAAGTTCCGCCACTCAACACAATGCCTCCAGAATCCGGCGGAAAGTGACGACAGAAGTGTTTTAATGGGCACGGAGTGCCTTAACATTAGATTCTCAGGTTCCCTCTGCCTACCCTGTGTACTCTGGTATCTGCGAGATATACAGCATGAAGTTAAAAAACTGAAAAAAAAACATTATTAGAATATTCATTAAATTTACTTATAAATCATTTATATAAAATATTAAAAGTACACAAACAAAAAGTACCGGGGATTTGAAACATAAAGTAAAATGCTGTCCCGTTTTGCGGTTAGAATTATTCTATGTCAAATTAAACAAAGAATTTTTAGAATTGCCAATTGATAAACTTGTTTTTACGACCGCCATTTTCCTTTGTGCTTCGTAATAAACGTTTAAAGCTGCACTACATTTTAAAGGCAGTTTGTTTGAGAGCTTCTACTTTGGAATTTGCTCAACCATTGTAATGAGACAATTCTACACTTAAATTTCTTTAACTTTCGCGATAAATGTTATATAGACGTGGTACTGGCAGTTGGAGCCAGTCGTGGCGCAGGGCACAAGGTTGCGAGTGTAAACGTGATAGGTTATGGGCTCGATTTCCACTCGAGAAAATGAAATATTCAATCTTTTAATGGTAACGAGGAACGCGGTGTTGAGTTCCGCCACTCAAAACACGATGTTTCCAGAATTTGGCGGAAAATGGGGAACGAAAGTGTCTTAATGAGAACCTTAACACTAGGTTCCCAGGTTCCCTCTGCGGATCCTACTATTTTAATTGTATTTTTTTCTTACAATAAAATCAACCTAAAGCATAAGTAATATTAATCAAGGCTTAATTCACGCATTGTTCGCAGTTAACAATAGATCGAAATCGGACAAAGGACTAAGATTCTTCTCTTATCTGCACAAAATTTATGATTAGCCTCCTCTCATGGCTTCGTGTGTAATTTATCTTTTAAAATAACGGCGCATTGGTGTGTGCTGCTAATCGTTTACAATGTTTCAAATTATTTAAAAAATTATTATGTTTTGTATAACATTTCCAAAATTACCTTTAAGTAAATAAAACTTTAATAATTTTGATTGGATAATAATAATTTCAGCTTCAGCTTATTGTAGCAGCATTGGCAGAGGGAGCCTAGCGTTAAACTCTGCTCCCCATTTTCCAACAAATCCTTAAGGCATTGCGTGTTGAATGGCAGAACTCAATGCCGCGCTTTACCCCGACACCAGAACGAAGAAAATTATAATATTAAATATTTAACTTCCTCGACAAGGAATTGAACCCACAACCTATCCCGTTTACAGTAACACACTTGTGCCCCTACGCCACGATAGGTCTCTACAATAATAATAATGTTGGTAATTTGAATAATCAAATTTAATTTTTCAACCAGCTTAACACATACTACAGGAAAAGCTGGAAGTTTTACTAAATTACGTTTTTTAATAGCGGAACCTAACCCTGAGGTTTTTTATCAAACCGGTTGATAAAAACTCCACACTTTAAATGCTCGAATTAATCATTAAATTATAAACAACAATGTTTGCTACAATAACCGCTCACGTGAAGATAACAAAATAAGATAAGAATCCTTTAATCACATGGCAGTTAAAAGCCGTACATATTATTACAGTTTTATTATAAAAGCTGTCTGTCCCTGGACGGCGAAGGTTAGGTCAAGGCAAATGCACTAGTGTATTTATACGATACGAGACCGGCGCCATGTATTCTAGTAATTCTAGGTGTAGGTCGATCTGAATTATTAGTTAACTTGTAACCTAAATATATCGCGTCCAATTTGGGATAGTCATTACATATGGATGAATGCGCCTAGATATATGAAGATTAATTAGACGTTGGAGGGCGTATTGGCGCAGTGGCGCACGCGTGTGACTGTAAACGCGGCGGTCGTTGGCTCGATTTCCGCTAGGGGGAATGATTTTTTTTTTTCGCTCTGGTAAAGTTAAAGCGCGGCGCTGAGTTCCGCTAATTAACACACAATATTTCGAGAATTCGGTGGAGAGTGGGGAACTAAATGTTTTATTTAATATTAGGTTTTCTCTATGTTACCTACTTAGCTGTATGTGGAATTTAGCGTGAGGCCAAAAAAATTACGTTCGTTTGGTGGCAAACTAAAGGGAGATATCAGAAGAGTTATTTCAAGTCAAATAAACATTTTTAAATTTTAATACTATGATATTTTCAATACTTTAAAAAAATATTAATAAAATTTCAATATCCATATAATAAACCTCACCAAGTTCTTGGAGCCTCATTGTGAAGAGAAAACACATTTAAGAAAAGATGTACTAAACAGTTTTATAACAAGCAATTTTCTCTCCGTACTTAATACAATTTAATCTAAGATTTACTTCTTCATTTTAACTCAAAACGAGACATAAATTGTGGATTGCCACAGTGTTGCAATTGGAACGTGTAAGCTACACTTTAAGATTATAAGTTCAAATCCAATGGGAAAAGGAAATATTTTCAATTATTAAAGTCTGGTGAATGTAGTTTTATCGAACAAAATGTGGTATCTGGTTCTGGGCCTTACTTTATAATTGAAAAGTAAAGTACTGATATGTATACTCTTAGTTTGATGATAAAATATAAAGAAATTATAATGTTTGGTTAACGAAAACAAAAGCACATTCCGGTAAGTTCCGGAATATTTTCAAGAAGCATTTGCATATACAAATCACAATCCTATAAAAACATTTATATAACCAAACTCACAGGGCCATAAGATTCCCATTTCTGTTGAAAAATAAGAATATAAGCTAATTATAGAGTAAAATTGCCCCGCCGAGGCTCTTTTTTACGACAATCATAAAACGGCCCTTTGGAGCTCGAAGTTATCTACCCCGTCCTGTGGCCCAGAGTTTTGTATCAAACTTGCTTAACTGCTTCTGATATTATTAGTTAAATAAATTTTAAAAGTTAAAATAACCAATTACAGGATTGTAGGTCAGCGGGAATTACAACTTATAAAAGACAAACTTAAGTTTGCGGGTGTATGCACACATTTTTATATAAAAGGAAGTACTATAAGTTTGGAATGATTTCTTTCTATGAAATACCTATAACTATAACTTTTTGGATTTATTCCTTTCTTTCTATTGTTCTTACTTCATGCTAAATTTCATAACTGTAGGTCCATGGGAAGTACTCTAAAAATTTTCGATCACGTGGCGAATTTCTTACAAAACGCTAAAAATAAATGCTCGTATCTTTTAGACGCTTAATTTTTTCTGTGTTACTGAAATTAATATGAAATATTCTAATCTACCATAGATTTGAATGTTTGATATAATTTCAGGTTTACGGAACCCTAAAAATGTATCGAAGTTAAACCTCAGAATTTGACTAGCAAAGTTAAAGTATCTCTCTTTTGTAAACTGTCTTTATGGTAAGATTCTCCTCGTTTTATTGTATATTTCATAAAAGATAGATGATAGAAACTGCAAACAACATAAAAAAATCCGAGATATTAGCAAAATAATAATATAATGAAATAATAATACTATCTTTATTGTTAAAGTGATATACCATACCTAGTTATTATTCTACAAGTAGGCAAGAATGAATGTGTCCCAGTTTCGAACATTTTTAAATTACTTTTGTTATAATGCAGTAGCAAATTTAAAATTCGCACGTGATTCCACAAGTAGTATACAAAATCAGATTTTTTAACAGTACAGTCTATTATTTGAAGCCAGTCGTGGCGCAGCGGCACAAAGTGTGACTATAAAACCGACTGGTTGTAGGTTCGATCCCCACTCGAGGAGATGAAATATTTACTTAAATTTATATTTCCATTTCTTTGCTCTGGTGTCGAGGCAAAGCGCGGCGTTGAGTTCTGCCACTCGACATGCAATGCCTCCAGAATCCGACAGAAAGTGGGGAACAGAGTGTCTTAACTCTAGGTTCCGTCTGCTACTCTGCTGTGTGCGGGATACAGCGTGGAGCTGATTTATTTATTTTTTATTTATCTATTACTTTAGTGGAAATGGCTTCCATTCCTACATTACGATGACACAGAGTTTCACATTTAATTGAAATTGCTAAAAGTAATTACTTAACAGGAAACATTCTAGAACATTTTATATTTACGGTATATTTTTGTACCTTGGTTCGGACATGTCAGAGTAGTGGCTGTAAGTTTTTCCAGCCAGCGTGAAAAAAGGTCATTTTTTTTGTGAATAAATGATCCCAACGGTCGCCTTTCTGTTATATCTCCATTGAACACTTGAAACGAGCGCTACAATGAAATAGTGCCTTGCCTTTTTTATTTCTCACAGAAATCCGCAAAGTGGATTGAATTATTTGAAACACTTGACTGACTTGAATATTTTCACTGAAAATCAATAACTATCTAAAAATTTAATTAAATTAAATCAGCTTCACGCTGTATCCCGCACACAGCAGGGTAAGCAAAGGGAACCTAGTATTAAAACACTCCGTTCCCCATTTTCCGCCGAATTCTCAAGGCATTGCGTGCTGAGTGGCGCAACTCAACGCCGCGCTTTGCCTCGACACCAGAGCGAAGAACTGATAATATAAATGTAAATAAATAGTTCACTTCCTCGAGTGGGGATCGAGCCCACAACTAGTCGATTTTACAGTCACACTTTGGGCCTCTGCGCCACGACTGGCCTCAATAAACATCTAATTTAAAATAAATCAATATATATACTTTTGTTATTATTTTTAAATAAATTATAATAATCATATTATTACAAGTATATTTGTATATATGTATGTAATACCACTATAAAAGATTGCATGTTATATTAATTTCTATTAAGTCTATATAATTTTATGATATTTTTAGGGTTTTCGTAAAATAATTTAAATATTCTGACTAAGAAGTTACGAAACCACAAAATTACGACAAAATAAATTGAATATTAAAAGGAAACTTATGATGGCGTATAACTACTCTACGGTGTGGGTTGGTTCGTATTACCATAAAGTACGGAAGCAATAAAACAAAGACCCCGTAGTATACCGCTCAGACCGCTACGTCGATACTCGAAGAATTATGACAACGAAAATTCTCTGTACTAATAAAATTTATATTAAACTTTTAGTTTGTATTACAAAAATTTATTAAGCAAATATATTTTAAATTGTTTTAATATTTGCCTTAATATCTTTATATACGTCAACTTAATAAAAAAAACATATTGATGTTATTTTAAATAGTTAAAGTTATTTTAAATCTTGTCATACTTTTTACGTAATTTACTTCAAGAACGTCATTTATTAAAAAATCTAAATCAAAATCAGTTTCACGCTGTATCCCGCACACAGTAGGATAGGCAGAGGGAACCTAGAGTGGAGGCATTGCGTGTTGAGTGGCAGAACTGAACGCCGCGCTTAACCTCGACACCAGAGCGAAGAAATGGAAATATACATTTAAATAAATATTTGATTTCCTCGAGTGGAGATCGTACCCACAACCAGTTTGCGTTTGCAGTCACACTATTTGCCTCTGCGCCACGAACGGCCTCAGATTAATACAATTATTAAAAAAAGCTTTCAACTAACAATTCTTAAAGATAATCACTTTATATAACAAAAAAAAATAATACAATGTAATTACATTCATATAACTTTGTAACGCGACAAAGGAATTAATTATTATTTATTGATATTTTCATTTCTTCGCTTTGGCAGCAAGGCAAAAGTCCGGCGTTGAATTCTGCCAAGTTGTGTGGCCACAAAGCCTCAAAAAATTCGGCGGAAAGTGGGGAACGGAATGTCTTAATACTAGGTTCCCTATGCCTACTCTGCTGTGCGGGCACAGCGTATGGCTGATGCTTTTTTTATAACACTGTAAGGGTTTCATAACAGGCTAATATACATTATTATTATTTATTTTTTAAAGTAACAGATAAATATTCATTTCGTTGAACACAATAAGTACTACAATCTAAGGTCTCAATAATAAATTAAGCCATTTATTGTAACAGACTCAATTTCGCAATGAATTTGAGGGAGCTTCTCAAAGCGTTTAGTCCAATTTTCTCGCAACGAAGCAATTTTAATGAAAGGATCATTGAAACTATAAAGGTCTGAGACCTTTATTTAAGCACAAAAATGTATCATGTAAAAAATGTGGAAAGCATTGCTTTATAATATAGCCTTATATTCGTTTGTACATTTTTTTATATATTGAAACGTAATAAAAATTTGAACGTTTTGGGATTCGAATCTGTGCCCCTTGGAAGCTGTCCAAGCGACAAAAAGATAAAAAGAAGATTTTCTTAGTTTGTAAATAACACAAAAAAAATTAAATATTATATTATCTTTAAAATAAGAGACGTAATAAGTGTGTATATAGGTATTTTCAGTTCCCCACACGAAAACTTCCAGAAGTAAGGTATTTAAAGCGTTCATTTGTCACACAAAGTTCACTAGAACGGCTATTATAGAGTAATGTGCAAGCTAATGTAGATATCACAGTTTTTTTAGGTCATATATTATATTTCTATATAAATCAGCTTCACGCTGTATACCGCGCACAGCAGGATAGGCAGAGGGGACATAGTGTTAAGATACTCCGTTCCCTACTTTATTCCGAATTCTGGAGGCATTGCGTGTTGAG
>DWQW01010500.1:0-12094 GCA_018249695.1 Heliconius erato demophoon
CTGCCACTCAACACGCAATGCCTCCAAAATTCGGCAGAAAGTGGGGAACGGAGTGTCTTAACACTAGGTTCCCTCTGCCTACCCTGCTGTGTGCGGGATACAGCGTGAAGCTAATTTAATTTTTTTTAATTTTAAAAATGTATATAACATATGTTTTATATGTATTGCATCCATTATTACCACACAATAAATAAATATATTTATTTATTACATTTTCTGTGCTGGTGGTTCCAACAGCGTCGCTGCTAGTCTCGCTGGTCGTATTGAAATCTTCTGCTGAATCTTTTTCCGGCAGATCATTTATTGGAAAAGAAAATGGCGTCTGCAACATTTAATATATATTTTATTTTAAATAGCAATTAGAAAGAGAATTAATAATTTGAATTTCATATTTTTTTTTAAATCCAAAATTTTTGTAAAGCAAATGAACTGTTTTCATTTGTCACTAGAAGTTAAAATTATTGAATATTAAGAATAAAATATTATATATTTATATAATTTAGGTATAGATAAAAATAAAATGAATAAAAAAAATAAATAATTATAAGAAAAAAATGATTTACTCGATTTGTCTTTAATTTACACATATGTATTTGATGCAGCTGTTTGCTTTGTGTTGGCTGATCATTTTGTTGCTCCTGCAATTGACATAGCAAACTTGACGAAATAAATATTTGCAAATATACTAATAATTATTGTAAATAAGATTTTTTTTGTAGTGGGGTAGGCAGAGACATCTTAGTGCTAAGACACTACGCTCCTTAATTCCCATCGAATTCTGGAGGCATTGCGTATTGAGTGACGGAACTAAAGCGGTAATTAATTATTATATTTTTAAACAGTTACAAGATATTTAATTGGTTTATCTACCAAGTATATAAAAGCTACCAAGTATTATATGTATTAAATGGGACCAGGAAGTGTCTTAATTGGAAAAGAGTGTCTTAACACTAATTCCTTCAGCTTCTGTGCGAGGTGAAAATAATAAAAAAAGAACACGAAATAAATTTGACATATAATGATTATTAACAGTACCTCTACATCAAACTGTCTTCGTTCTATTACAGTTTTAGGCTCCGGTACAGTAGAGATTCTTCTGGCGGATGTCGGCGGCGGAGACCGATTTGGAGGATAAGTTTGAGCATTTTGCTTAACCTTTAAAATAGATTCACGATAATTACAATAGAAAGTAACTGGAGAGTACTTATATACAGCTTCACGCTGTACCCCACACACAGCAGGGTAGACAGAGAGAATCTAGTGTTAAGAAACTTCGTTGCCCATTTTCTGCCGAATTCTGGACTTCGCGTGTTGAGTGGCGAAACGCAACGCCGCGATTTGGAGGTTTTGGAGGCTACTAAAATTATATTTATATAAATGAAACATTGAGTGATACTTATGTAAAGTTACACAACCATTTTATTATATGTTCCATTAAGAATCTAGGTATATACACAATCATTTGTCATCACCTGTTTCCTATTTTCAAAAAAATCACTCATGGTTGGACTTTTTTCCTTATTAACCGATAGTTCCCTCAAAGCTGCAGGCAGAGGAAATTCTATAGTACCCTTACGCATATCCATGTTATCTTTGTCCAAACTGCCTGCTAAAAAAAAACTTTAAAACAGCTATGATATATGAATTCTATATGACGTTACAATGACGAATAGCATATAAATTACGTTAAAAGTAGTTTCTACTAAAATATTTTTTTGCATCGCGCTGTCTGTATCCCTCGCACAGAAGGGTAGGCAAAGGGAACCTAGTGTTGAGACACTCAGTTTCACACTTTACGCCGAATTCTGGAGGCATTACGTGTTAAGTGGCAGAACTGAACGCCGCGTTGTGCTTTGCTTTCGACGCCAGAAAAAAGAAATTAAAATACTAAATATTTCATTTCCTCTAGTTGTAATCGGACCCAAAACCTGTCGCGTTTACTGTCACATTTTGTCAATTCATATAAATTAAGCTTTCATATAAAATAATTATAATGAAGTTTTAATCAGCTTCACGCTGTATCCCGCACACAGCAGGGCAGGCAGAGGGAACCTAGTATTACGACACTCCGTTCCCCACTTAATTTATCTGTTCTAAAACAAGTTAAAAATGATGCGTCATTTTTTTGTTATAGAATAACATGATTTAAAGTTTCAACGTTTGGTTTGATTCCTTTGGAATGATATTTGAAGCATAAAAAATATTATCTTCTTAAGCGCTTCTTAAAATAGCCAGAAATAAGCTAAAAAACAAAGCAAACACTTTAACTTACCGCCAACACTACTGAAACCACTACAAAAACTTATAAGAAAGGGTAGAATACTAGAGCAGACAGAGGCCAAATAACAACACCTGACCTGTCTCCTGCAAACGATGCCATGCAACACATGCAAAATGTACTATCATCATCACGCAGGGAGACCATCAAAGTTAACCTTGCAACCTGTGACAAAATTATGAGGACCTTTGAACTGGACCAGAAACGTAGGTCTGCTAAGAATGTTACGCAAAAAAGAGAAAGCTGCCATATATGATAATAACAATTTGAAATACCTAAGGGAAAATCCACGTAAATATGGCGGCATACAGCGGGAAAGATGGCTTTGTGTACAAGGACGACAAGTCAACGGACGGCGAAAGGACGGCGGACAAAGAAAGGACGGCGTTGAGTTCTGTCACTCAACACGCAATACCACCAGAATTCGGCAGAAAGTGGGGGACGGGAGTGTCTTAACACTGGGTTCCCTCTGCCTACCCTGCTGTATGCGGGATACAGCGTGAAGCTGATTTAATTTTTTTTGACGACAAGTCAATAGGAGAAAATTCCCCACCCAGGTACACAATATCTCCGGACAATACGATCCTCGTCGTAGGTCGATGTACGGAGGTAGCGCTGGAACAAAGTATACTAAGCACAGAGCTCGCACCAACTACCCTTTATCGACAAATTAAACCTCTTTAGTTTATAACTGAATCTACTCAGCCCAATAGACCTAACTCGCTACCTGAGAATGTCGCGATACACGATGCTTCCATCCCAATAAATTCCCTCAATACTCTGTACCTGGTCCATACACAAGTAGAAAAAGCCGATCCTGGACCAATTAACTGGTGTAGCAATGAAAGTGATCAACGACCGCAAAACTCGAATATTGAGAAAAAGAAACACAGACCATTCAAAATATATATATGTTCACTTCATATTTTAAAAAGAAACCATTAAAAACAGCTTTAATAATCAAGAATAAAAATAGATACAGACGACAAAAGTTTTAGCGCCTACAACTCATAAAAAAACACAACGTTCCCGTTTGCTTACCCTTCTATGTGGATACAATTAAAAAAACTGCTTAACAAATTTTTTTTTCTTAGTATCATTCCTATGGAAACTATCAATAAAATTTTATTATTCTTAATTGGATAAAGTGGTTAATTGTTGCTAATCAAGTACATATTACCACGTAGAATTTTAAATATGTCGACCTTGTCTTTAAGACTGACAAATCAATTAAAGGAACAATGATCGCTTGCAGTTGTTTTCTTCAATTAACCGCTAGTGTATAGTTTTTAAGAAAAATTTCCATATTATCTACACATGAAGCAATTATACATCCTTGGGAACGTAATGTTAAGACACTCCGTTCCCATTAAGATACTTTTGTTCCCCACTTTCCACAGAATTCCGGAGGCATTGCGTGTTAAATTCACAATCTGTCACGTTTACTTATTGTTAAAATTATGTAAAGTCTCATTCAATTTGTATTATATAAATTGTATTTATTTATATATTTATGTAAAACCACAATTAGCTTACCATGACCGTCTTCGTTTCGCCGCAGCGGTTGCATTATCGCCATTTGTTGGTACATCTGCTCCTTAGGTACCAAAAATTCTTCAAGATATTTGAGAAAATTCTTATAGGTTACATGGTTCTGTATCAATATTTAACATTTTTCAAATATGAAACAACATTGCAGTTGTGTTGTTTTCTTGAGAAATTTATATTTTAATATTAATATCAATATTTTAAAACTTTTATTTCAATATTCATATTTTTGAATTTTTATTTTAATATTTTTATTTTACACTAGAGGGCGCGCGCGGCTTCGCCCGCTTATTAGGAGTGAATTTAAAAAAAACCACGAAACACGTGTTTAATAAAATAATTTTAACAGTCTGTATTTAATTTTTTATAAAAATCGATGGCAATTTAAAGATTTTTCCATATAAACTTTCAATCCCTTAGGGGGTGAATTCTTAAAAATCATGAAACACGTGTTCAATGAAATATTTTTAAGAGACTGAATTTCAAATTTTATAAAAATCGGTGCCGATTTAATTTTTTTTTCCATACAAACTTTCAACCCCAATTTCATCCCTTTAGGGTAAAAATTTTTCAAATTCCCTTCTTAGTGGATGTCCAGAATATGAAAATAAACATCTGCCCAAATTTCACGTTTCTACCATCAGCGGTTACGGCTCTGCGTGCGTCTTACCTCAGTCAGTCAGCACAAGTCCTTTTATATATATAGATAACATAATTTTATTGTTGGGAATGATGATATATTAAAATTATTATACTATGACGTGTTTTTTATGGTATAATATTTTTTGATATGGTGTAACTCTTTAAAGCATATGTATGATCATACTCTACATAATACGTTTCATAGAGTTACACCATATCAACAATTATTTCTCTTTCTTGTTACAAACACACAAACTATATATTTAATTTTAATGAATCAGATATTTTCTGGAATTTGTAATTTTCCTCATTTGTTACATAGATGATAATAACGTATACTTACGTCATACATATGTGTTGTTATTTGTTAAAAGGTGGCATTAAATTCATTTCAAAAACAAGTTTGGAATATGTGTTTTGTTTACTTATTTTAATTATTTATCTATATCTTGTACAAAAAATTATATACCAAAAATCTTATGCAAAAAAACTGCACTCATATTGGAAATAAAAGACCGGTTATGTGCGAGTCGGAGTCGCTCAAAGACGTTTGAACTTGAAATATAAGTTTGTAATTACATTTTTCTAATTCTGAGTGCCCACTTCGTGCTAAACTTCATAAAATTTAAGGCTTTTTTAGACTACAATACTTGATATTAATTTCACTTTCATACCTGTCGCGTGAAGGTGAAAAAGGTCTCGAGACTGAAATTGAGACTGAGACTCGAGCCTCGAGAATGGTCTTGACAGACGGAGAACAAAGTGATTCAAAGTGAACAAAGTGATACCGAATGATAGGGTTCCGTTTTTACCCAGTGAGGCACGGAACCCTAAAAATAATACTATTTGGCACAAGTGACAAGTTGTTTAAAAATACACAACTTATAAGCAAAATATAACAAAAAAAAATACATAACAATTTTATGTACATATAACCTTCTCCTCTCCCATCCAATTCCTCTCGGCAGGTTCAGTGAGCCCCAGCACGTCGAGCCAGTGGTAGTAGTTTTTTGAATTGTTGCCATACCAGTATTTGATTATAACATACCTGGTAACATTCATGTAAATGATTTAAATAGATGATTAATTCTTCATATAACTTAATGCAGTTACGATAAGATGGTGGCAGTCGTGGCGCAGGGCAAAAAACGTGTGACTGTAAAAGCGACAGTTTGTGGATTCGATTTCCACTCGAGGAAATAAAATATTTAATTTAATATTTTCATTTCTTCGCTCTAGTTTCGGATTAAGTGCAGCGTTGAATTTCACCTCTCAACACGAAAAGCGTCCACAATCTGGCAGAAAGTGGGGAGTGGAGAGTCTTAACACAAGATTCCCTTTGCCTACCCTGCTACATGCGGGATAAAGCGTGAAGCTGAAAACAAATCTTTATACTTAGACCACAATGATAGTTTATATACTATATATAATCTTGTATATATAAACAAAATATTAAAATATGTATTTGAATTATATGATTTTTTTATTTGAATATTACAAGTCAGTTTTACATATTATCGTTTATATGACCTATTTTCAAATATTAATAACTGAAACTATATACATTTTTATTGTAGGTATTAAAATATTGTGGTAAATTTAATTGAGGAAAGAAATTGTAAATTAAAATATTTAATACAATATGTGGTTTATATAAAGTATTTATTGGGTATATTGACGTATCTTGACGAGTTCAGTGGCTTCACGTATACCTACATGCAACAATATGAAAATAAGAATTAAAATATACCTATACAGCTTCACGCTGTATCCCGCATACTGTAGGGTAGGCAGAGGGAACCTAGTGTTAAGTCACTCCGTTGTCCACTTTATGCCGAATTCTAGACATATTGCGTGTTGAATGGCCGTAAAATATACATATTATGTGTGTATACATATAAAATAAAAATAATAGAATGTTGGATTAAATTTATGCATCCCTTATCCCATTATTTCTATTATTACTACATATAAAATTAAACAATTCAAGATACTTTATTTCAATTCTATTTTGATAATATATTTTGTTAAAGATATATTTGTATAAATATGTACTTTTAAATACAACCAAACCAATTCGTCCGTAGGTACCAAAACTGACATCGAAACTGATATCGGTCGGTTGGTCAGTCACCAATTTTTTTGGTTGTGTCTCGTGAACTTGCATAGAAAGAATTAAACTTTTCTGACCAGAATAGATGAATGATAATTTTGTATAAACCAACAACATGATTAAACAAATGAAATTAAAACACATTTTGCCACCTATTATTATTCCCGACTGCTAAGGAAGGGTTATGTTTTTCGCGCGTATCTTGTATGTATGTAATATTCTTTACTACTTCGTATCTCCAGAACCGCGGAACGAATTTACATATTTGAGGTATCGTTAGATTCGTATTAGCAGCCAAAGTGTTCTTAGATAGGTGACGTTAATAAAAAATAATCATGGCGGCTGTGGTACGCCATTGGACTTAGCGAAAAAAAAAAATTTCGTTTCGAATACTACAATATGGGTATCAAATTCAAGAGCTCAATTTCAGAATTTCAGAAAGGTATATCATGATTATCATTATCATAGTAAATTCTAACAAAAGAATGAAAAATAAAAAAATATTTGTAAAAACAAAAACCCCGACTGCATCAAACTAAAAAGAAAATAAACAAGCCCAATTGTTTATTAGAATTAACAGTCGGGCCCTATAGGTAATTCTTTAATTAATAAAATCTTTACCAGGATTCCCGCATAATTTAAAGAGGCCCCGACTGTTAATTCGAATAAACTATTGGGCTTGTTTATTTTCTTTTTAGTTTGATGCAGTCGGGGTTTTTGTTTTTACAAATATTTTTTTATTAGTATAATATATTTAAATGTGGGAATGTTTGTTTGTATTTACTGAGATGTTTTACAGTTTTGATTAAAAAGCTTTCACAAATAAAATTGCTATTCTTACTATTTTTTTAAACTAAAAAACTCACGCTAGTCCATCATCAACCATTTGCTGTATTTCCGGTTCACTGACAATGTCAAGTATCTCTGTATTTTCGGGATTCCTTTTAATGTCTACGAGCTGCCACGGCGATATGAGGCCAAACCGAACGCATCGCATCACCTCTGCGGCCAAGGCACATCGGTGCTTCCAGTCCCCGTACAACCATCTCACGCCAGCCATTAAAACTTCTATTTCACTAAATACATAAAACATATTTTTTTAGTTCTTCATTGAATTTTAAATATTATTGTGGACAGTGCTGCACTTGGAGCACTTGCTTATTTGTAGCGATAAATATTATAATATACAATTTTAACCTTTACAATGCAAATGTGCTTTGAGTTCTGCCACTAAACAGGCAATGGCTCGAAAATTTGGCGAAAAGTGGAGAGCAGAGTGTTTTAAAATTAGGTTCCTTCTGCGTACTCTTTTATATGGAGGATACAGCGATAAACTGAAAAAAAATACAAATACCTGGTCACACATATATGGTTTGATTTTAAAATAGTCATAATTTCCTCAGGTTCCAGTTTTAGAAAATCATTCGATGCAACGAGTGGCAGAAAGAATCTTATAATTCTGGGGACCTTAAAATAAATTAATTATATTAAACAAAAAACAATAATTATTATTATTTACAAAAGCTTTCATTTAATTATTGAGCTTGTGAAATACAAAAGTACATAAGTATACCATCAGTTCCATTACAGCTGTTATACGTTTTACTCTAGCTTCTCTATATAAAATAAAAGCGGTATCTTCATTAAATATATTTTCATTTACAATAAATGCCCAGCATTGTTCTTCCAAATCTGTAATTATAATGGACCAACTACTGACTAATTGTAATGAATTTTTCGAAAATAGCTATGTCTTTGTAGAAAGTACAGAAAGGACTGAATTTTACCTTAAATACTCCATATTGCTACATATATGTAAAGATTAACGAATAATTTTTAAGTAAATATGTAGATAACGATATCAGTTGTGCATATGCCCCAGCGCCACGAATGGCCTTATACTTAATATATAAGGTCGTGGCGCTGGGACACAAGCATGCGACAGTACTCGTGACAAGCTGTGGGTATAACCCTTACTTTCCCACTCTACATTTTCATTTTTCTTGGTCTGATAACGAGGTAAAACACCCCAGTGAGTCCTGTCACTCAAGCTCAGCGCGCAAAATTGCGCGGAAAGCTGGGAAGTGTCTCAATGGGGACGAATTATCTTAACACTAGGTTCCCAGATTATCTCTGCCTTCCCTGCTATTTGCGAGATAGAGTGTGAAGCTAAAAAAAAAATTACAATTATTAGAAAAGGAAATAAAAAGAACATCAGGTACTGTTACAATATTATGTTATATGAAGCAGTTATTTTCGGAAACCAGAAATCATGTGTCACCTTTAATACCAAGATACTGAGATGCACAATATAAATCTAGTACATTATCTCTTCTTATAATTTTACTATTGTCAGATCCACTGAAAATCATCCATTCATATATTGTATGAAATGATTCTGGAGTTATACTTGTCTGAGAAAATTTAAAAGAGTTTTGTATAAATTACTATTAAATTTATATTTATTTTACTTTTTGAAACTAATGACTTACAGACTGTAATTCAACTTCGGGTTGTTGATTTACTTCAAAGAAAGAGGAATAAATTTGTAGTATTATACGATGACAATGAAATTTTTCACGACCAATGTTCACTATTGTATCCGTATTTCTAATTTAATCAAAAAATATTAATTAAAATATAGATGATTGGATTTCTAAACAAGAAGTATTTAGATATGATTAGAACATAAATAAAAATTAACTTAAAAGTTAAATAACCTCACAAATCATAAATAATAATTTCATTTCACCTTTTTATTCAACACTTTATCAATATATAATCAAAGAGAACCTAATGCTATATGCCATTATCTCCATCCTGAGTGTAGTTTACTCAGTGATATGTTTAAAATATATTTTACAGTTACAAGTATTTTCCAGTTTAAGTGTCACCACTATCCTTACACGTAATTATGTATTCTTCTATAAATTTCTTGAAATAAGTCTTGTTTTTTGGGCAACTGCAGTCTAATCCAATCAACCGGCTCCGCGGCAGTATAGCCAAGACTATGCAAATCTTTCTTTTTAATTTCTTTTACAGTAGAGCTGTTTTCTTTCTTATCTTTTGTAGGAGTATTCTTGACTTGCATATTTATGTTAAAACCTTTCGGCCCATAGTTAAGTCTTGGCTCGCCATCACTACTGTTTTCCTTTGAATAATTAATGAAATATTACAAAGAGTTCGATGTTTTGTTTATTTTTTAAAATATTTACTAACAATGAGGATGTCGTGGCGCAGGGGCACAAGGGTGTGACTGTAACGACGACGCGAGGGCGATGGTTGTCGGTTCGATTCCTACTCGAGGGAATGAATTATTGTGTCTTAATATTTTAATTTTTTCGTTCTCGCACCATAGCAGAAGCCCGGCATTGAATCCACCACTCAACAAGCAATGCTTCGCAGAATTCGGCGGAAAGGGGGTAACGAAGTGTTTTAACACTAGGTTCCCTCTGCCTACCCAGCTGTATGCAGGATACACCGTGAAGCTGATTTTTATTTTATCTACTAACAAAGTTGTCCTCATGTGGCTCGCCAGTTGCTTTGCCTTCAAATTTTACTTTAACTTGCGCCTGAGATGGATCAGCTAAGAGCACACCGACAGTTGATGATTGGAATACGACCTGGATTTATAAGCAGCTATAAAACCATTCGTTATATTATTGTGTTTATCTATAAGTCAATGTGAAAACGGTATACCTGATTTGATTGAACTTTTAAATTACCACTGGGCGTTGGCTTAAATGGGAATGCGGCAAACTTTTGAGAGTCCATTTCTTCTAAGCTGCATATACTAACACACAGTAGGTGTTGTTAAAATAAAGCATGTTATATATAATTTAAGTATATTTATTAATGAGGCCAGTTATGGCTCAGGGGCACAAGCGACTGTAAACCCGACAAGTTTTGAGTTCGATTCCCACTAGAGAAAATGAAATATTTGACCTATTAATTACATTTTGGTAACGAAGCAAAGCGGGGCTTTCAGTTCTACCCCTCAGCAGTCAATTCCTCCAGAATTCAGTGGAAAATGGGAAATAAGGGTGTCTTAATGGGAACAGAGTGTCTCTCTACCCACCTTCAGTCGACCTGCCACATACGGAATACAGCGTGAAGCTAAAAAAAAAAAAATAATAAAATTAGTTACAACCTGGAGTCCTCAGTGCAGGACGTAAAATTAAAATCTTTTTGATCTTTACGAATATAATCAGTCGCAAACTTGGAAGCGTACGTGTCTGGTGACATTTGTGATTTCTTCTTGGGTTTTCTATAAAAAGGCAAGTGTTTTAAAAATGTTATGTTTATGATGATAGTAGATACGAAACACGACCCTTACTTTCCCTTAAAATTCCACGACATATACGGTGACTTTTGTATGTATTTAGGCAAATATTTATTTACAGAATCACCTGATGTTTCATATATTTCACATAGATTGGTTTCTCGTAAATATTTTGTTTTGGTATTTTGTAGAAAATCGAATGCTGTAAAAAATATTCAAGTTAAATAGCCATTTCGGGTAGTTTTTATTTTATTTGATTTTTTCATGAAAATAATAGTTTAAATTATTAAGGTAATACTAACAATGTAGTGCACTCACAAAAAACACTAGAGTTTGGCGACAGGTCCGTCAAAGAATTACTTTTATGTATCTTTGGTTTTATAGTTATATGAAAATGTTGATACAATTTGTTTTTAAATTTATGATTGTTTCTTCTCTTTATTGTATCACCTCTGCAATAATAATTAAATAAATATGTGACGTTAAATGTAGATTGATAAATTTTATGGTGTCTGTATCTTAAATAATTTGTTATGGTAAATAACTTATGTAAAATGTATTTAGTGCTTTTGTTATATATAAGCAGTAAGTAGTCTACAATTTTATCTTAATCACATTTATCACCTATTGTACAAGGCAAGACATTTGATAAACTATGTAGAGCTTTTTCCACTTTTCTACTTTCTATTTTCTCCTTAAAAATCAACTATTTTCTAATGAGGATTACCACATTTCACTTTGCGTACTTGTTACGCACTCCGAGTGCGATTTATCGCGTCCAGGACCATCGAAATCCATGCTATGACGGAGTCAATTAACAGTATAGCCGTTAAATAACATAATTTTTAAAAATTTCAATGTAGTTAACTACATACTAATTTACCTCAATCACTTGCTTTTTAATACTATTCATTACAGAAAATTATGATTCTAATATTTTTTCTTAAATATCGACTCTAAAAATATTTTAATATAGGTATTACCCATTTCGGTAAAACCGTACAGTATTATCACGTATAAAAATTACATCATAAACGAAATCTAATCTCACAGTCGATGGATGGAAACGTCACAAATAGTTTCTTGAATTTGTCTGCAACGATATATAATCGCTTTTACGTAAATTAATTTGGCAAATAATATAGATATAATATACGACATTACAAAAAATAGTCTTTTTTACTTCTATCTCTTCAAACATATAATGTGCTAAAATCTAGACGGCAAAACC
>DWQW01010501.1:0-12092 GCA_018249695.1 Heliconius erato demophoon
TCTATCGATAACGTTCGCCCTGTGGATTGTCATTAAATATAAACAATTGTACACTTATATTGGCTGTTTGATCTATTAGATCTCAGCGACGCTGTTTGAGTCCAAGAAATAAGACAAACTTAAATGTGAAAGTAAGTATTTTGTTAAATAAAATTTATATATTGTCTTATTTCTTGGTTTTCTATAAATATAATTATGTTTTAATTATATCTTATGATCTACCTTGCCAGTAGAAGCTGCCCGGTGCTCCCATAAACAGTCTTTGGCCGTCCTGTAAACAAAAATGTATGAACATAAATAAAACATACTTTGTAATGAATTTCATATTGTAATGCTAGTAGTAGAAATAAATAATGAAGGTTCATTAAATAAATAAAAAAGCTTACTAATAACTATACGTTATAAGTTATTTGATTTTCACGATTATTACACATTTTAAATGAAACTATTTTAACCAGATTAATCGCGTATATTTTGTAATTTTATACATTTTTGGAAACCCGACGTTTCGAACACTTTGCAGTAGTCCGTGGTCACGGGTAGACTGAGGTGGCATTCGTCTGTCAGTTCATATAATTATTATATCAAACTACCGCCAACGATTTCTTAATTGCCTCTGCTGGAGGAACGAATGAATGTAAAATCTTAAATATACGCGATTAATCCGGTTAAAATAATTTCATTTAAAAAGCTATACGTTCTTATCAAGCTTTTAATACCTCTGGAAATTCGTCCCATAACGAGTGTTATAAGACCAATTCCAAAAGAGTGAGGGCTCGAGTTCCGTTACGTTAAAAATATTATTCTATTCTTACACTTTAAACATGTTAAAAACAATAATTTGAAATAACATTCAAATATAGAATGCTTAAATACTTGTGCTTATCACAAACTTAGGGGTGGCTAAAGCTCTAATTACTTTAGAACAGATAAACGTGATTTGTTTATGTGCGAAGAGCACTTATGTTAGCTTCCATTGATCTTTCAGAGTATTGATAATATGTAAATGGGAGTGTAAGTATAGATTATCTTTTTTTTTTTTTTTGTGTATTGACAATACATATTATTTTACTATTATCACAAAGAAATAATTTAGCTTTAACATTTTTGTTCCGTTTTTAAATTGACGCAACAGCGAATAGGAGGCAAGAAAACCTAGTTTTTTTTTTAATATAATTTTAACAAAACACTACAGACACGTGGTCCGTACTTTTTTTTAATTTTTCAATATTATCAGCTAATCAACAGGATATTTATCTGCTATTTAACTAGGCTTATAACTAGAGATAATTATCTAGATATTTAATTCCTAAGAAAGTCGAGGTATTTTTAGATTGCCTTTTTGTAAACACTTCACTTATTATCAATTAACTTAATTTGTATTAGAATTTTACAATTTATATATTTTGTTTTTTTATTCTAAGGAAAACCTAGTTTTAAGACAATCCATATTCAACTTTCCACCCTATTTTCAAGACATTGCACGTTTAGTGGCATAACGTGGCGCGCTAATATCTCGAAAAAAATTAAGTATAGGGGAATACTATAAGAGGTTCTATAGGAAGTCCTACGAAAACGGGATATTCTATTTTACAATTTTTATCACGCAAATAAAGCTGCATGTGTAAGTAAACGGATCCTTGCGATAATAACACTTGACCTCCGTCTGCACTCTATAACTCAAAAAAACTAGCATACAATTCAAAAACTATACAGCAGTTTCAAATTAGTAACAAGATAAGAACAAAAACTCAAAAAAATGTAAACCAATAACTCCAAAGTAACGATACAAAATGATCTCATCGCGTACATTCCTCGTGCCATTAGCTTATCAGACAGAATGCAGACGCGACCAATCCGTGTGAACGTGAGATAAGCGATACATAAAAAAACTACTTGTTAACATATGTATATACAGATTATTTTTAGCTTCCCTTTGTACCCGCATATAGAAGGCTAGGCAGAGGGAATAGGTTCCCGTTGGTTCCCGTAGGTGTTACTACACTCTATTCCTCTCTCATCACCCCTGTCTTGTGAAAAGAGAGTAGAAATGAAACTAATTAAATTCCACGAGAGGGAATCGAACGCACAACTGCCGCGATAAGCCACGACGGCCTGAAATTATTATTATTTTTAGTTATAATATTTTAAAATGTAATTCCTATGGTTAACTTCATTATCGTATTGTGCCCATATAAAAAAGTTACACTGTTAACATGTGTGTATTGGTTTGTCGTTACTAGCCTCTTGAGATAAGAAAGCGCTTTAAGACGAAAATTGATATATTCTGTTTGACGATAGGATTATCGTTTTTTACTGTTTATCAGTAGCCATAGCTAATAAAATATTAGATTAAACATAAATTTGCTTTAAAATTTACTTTGAATTTTGTAAATATTGAAATATTGTAATTGTAGTTGTAGGTCGTCGTAGGGGTGCAACATACTGCCCGATTGTCAGTGTCAGTAGTGGGTTCGGTTCCCAATCGGGTAAATTTATTATTTTTATTTCTTCACTCTAGTAACTAAACAAACTACGGCGTTAAATTTCATTACTGAACACGAAATGTCTCAAACTGCTAGGTGTGACGGTATTAGGGGAACCGAGTGACTTAATACTAGGTTCCCTATGCCTATCCTACTATACGCGGATACAGCGTGAAGATAAAATAATAAATAATACAGTAGCTTTCGGGCGCCGGCTGGCCGTAAAGCGCGTACGCCGTCACGCCTTATATGTAAACATACAAGTTGCGCGGGCGCACGCTTCACTTTACCAATGCTGTCACGTGGGGGTACAATGTCAAAACGGAGTTTTATATATGGAAGTGGATTCTGCCAACTATATTAAATTAGTATTCTATATATTTTCGGAGCTAACATTAGATATTACACGTCATCATTTTTAGTATTACTAGTCAATATGAAGATTATATAAATTAATAAAAATAATTAATTTATAAATGTTGATATCAATGCGAAAAAATGAAATTGATTCATTCCCATGAGTGGAAATTAAAATCAGAACTGACGCGTATATTACAAATACATCATTGTAATATCCATGAAAATTAAAGAAAATTATAAATTCAAATAGTTAAATAATTTTAAGAAACTTTTTACTATTAAACAGTTCCACTCTTCTGGCTTATAAATAAAACAACAAGTACTATACTTGGGATTACTCGTCAAGGCCACAAGAGTGCGAATGTAAGCGTGACGTGTCGTGAGTTCGATTTCCACTTTGGAATTAAAAGGAAATTAAATATTTGTATATTCTCGTTCCAGTAACGAGGCAAAACGCGGCGTTGAGTTTCGCAACCAAACTCGCAATGTCTCCAGAATTAAGCGAAAAGTGGGGAACGGAAGTGTCTTAAAAGGAATTTGATGTCCTAACACTAAGTTCCGAGGTTCCCTCTGCCTACCATGCTAAAAAGTGAAACTAAAAATATATACTAACTATATTCACCCACCTATATATATATATACATTAGTAAGTAAAACAATTCATAGAGCACGTTAAACCCAACAGGTTACCGCGAATAATTGAATATTCTATTAACCAATAAACATCGGCAGCGTTTAAAACCCCATAACTTATGGTAGTAGAAATTGGAGACAAAAAGCGTGTGACGCTAAAATGCAAGCATAAATATTCATGGAGATGATGAAATTCACTGTAAAATATATTCATATTATTTATTGTTTTGCTACAGATATATGTATGTATTGTGCTGTGGTTAGACACAATTTAAAAATAAAAAATATCTGGTTTTTGACTTTTTTTGGACGTTTTTTTTTAGTTTTTGGAATTTAAATATATGATACTGTAGAAAGTTTTCAGCTAAACTAATACTATGTAGCAATGAGATTATTAATTATTAGCTTTATATTATCGGAGAAATATAACAAAAAAAAATATGTAAAAATAGAAATATTTCTCGCTTTATATAATTTAGATCTTCGAAATCCTTAAATGGAAATTACACTAAGAGTAGGTCCGAAAATTCCAAAAACTCAAAATAAAAGCGAATACACGAACAAATACCAAATAAATAAGAATGTACGTCACAAAATATTTTATAATAAAACAATTATGTGGACAAATCTCTAAATGTTTTCGATTCATTTCGCGAGTCGTATCGCTTTTCCCGCCAACACCATTGTCTGCAAATGGCGGCCGTTTACGGCTACGTTTCGAAACCCATGTATGTAAACTTACAAAGAATCTTTAAGACGTTTCAATGACAAGGAATTTTGATTTGCATAGGAAAAAGGCTGAAAAATAAAACTACATGGAGAAAAAAGGTGAGTCCTTCCATATACGCCAGTAACAAATAAAAGGGAACAATTTTCTCGTATAATGTACGTGTGTACGTAGCGCAAAGACTTATCGGTTCGAAATATTGCTTCTAAACATTTTTTTTATATTATCAGTTTATTTTATTTTTAACTAGTACGTAATCTGTAACTTTACTTGCATGGACATGAAAAATCTTCGTTTTTTTCCTTTATAAGTTAGTCATATTTACTCAGCACAAAGTAAAATTGTATATTTTCTTTCTTTCTTTCTTTTATTAACTATTTAATTGTATATTTTCTGTATAGCATAAATGAGTAATAAGAAAAGAAAAACAAGTAAATTAAGGATTGAATAGTAATTAATAAAAAATAAAATAGATATTATTCTTATGATATTTCCCATGTCTTGGGGAAATGGAATATTACACGGTTAAAGTTACTACATGTAGAAAATAGTTAGGTATTGGGAGTAAATAATTAGGTATAAGAAATAGATAGATAGTATATATGTAATTTCAAAACTCTTAAATTTTTTATCATCAAATTGTAAATTGTATCGACAATCCGATATAATCAATGAACGTGTTCCTCTACACCAGGGGTTCCCAACCTTTTCTTGATCAAGGACCACTTTTATATCATTCTTGGTAGCAGGGACCACTATGCATGTAGGTATAACAAAAAATAACAGTGACTATTAAACAGAAACTTCGCCTCACCATCCCCATCATCACGATCATCATCATATCATCATCAATTAAAATCGTCCGCGGACCATATTTAGGTTTCTGCGGACCACTGGTGGTCCGCGGACCACTGGTTGGGAACCACTGCTCTACACGCACTAACTGAAAATTTCTTGATAATTCAACAGAAACGAGTTACACATTTTACGTCTTAAAGTCCACGTAAGCAAATCGCGGACGACAACTACTTAAAAATAAAATGAGCTGACAAATTGAGAAAATATCTATCCTTTAATCATAAAATGTATGGACAATCTGATACAATCAGCACGAATAAAGCAACTCGAATCAACCAACAGTTAATAATAATAAAACAATTGAGCTTACTTCTAAACGAATTTATTGCAAAGATTGAGGTCTGTATATGGTAACATCAGGGTTGGGACGACAACGTAATGTAAGTTTGTTATCTTTATACATAGTTTATTTAGCAATTTCCTAAGGATAATCTATAGTAAGAAAATTAAGATTTTGTTTACCTTGGTTGGCCTCGTTGCCAGAGCGAGAAAATGAAAATATTAAATATTTCATTTCCTCAAGTGGGAATCAAATCGACCACCCGTCGAGTTGACAGTCGCACGCTAGTGTCCGTGCGCCACGACTGGCGTCTACAAAAGCAAAGCTTTTAATCATCATAATTATTACGTATACCCTATACGCAATATCCTGAAAATTTGACATGGGGTTGGGCACTCAATATATGCGGGATACAGCGTGTTCCAAAAAAAGAAACAAATCCCTAAAAGCGTAAGGACAATAAAACATAATTCAGCCTTTGCAATATCCTTGTCTACAACCTATTAAATGTAACTTAGTAAAGGAATCACGTAACATCTTAGTTTACACGGCGCGACCTCTCGCTGGTTCCGAGGACTTATGCTGGCGGTACCTATGGGCAGGTAGTGTTCTTCGAAGAGATCTCATCTCCCTTTCGCGAATGCTGAGATTTGTCGATAATGTCAGTGGCTTAGCGGTCCCTATGAATAAGTTGCTTAATCACTATCTTTGGAATGTCTTTTCGAAGTTGTAAGTCATATTTTATATAGATATATTTCTTATTCAATTAGGTTTTATAAGTACTTTAGAAGTTAATTTTCAATTATTAAAAAATATCGATTTTGTTAATTGGACAAATAGAAAATAGTCTGGAACTTTTTTACTATATAGTGTTATAAACGGTTCAATTATTTTAGGAGTGTGAATATCTTTCCGCCGAGTTCTGGAGGCAAAGCGTGTTGAGTGGCGGAATTCAACGCCGCGTTTTGCCTCGACACCAGAGCGAAGAAATGAAAATATAAATGTAAATCAATATTTCATTTCCTCGAGTGGGGATTGAACCCACAACCTGTCGACTTTACTGTCGCACTTTGTGCCCTTGCGCTACGACTGGCCTCATTTGGAAGTGTAAATATTAAATTGTTCATTTCCTGGATTGGGAATCAAACCCACTTTCTTTCGCGTTTACAATCACACGCGTGTACCAATAAACACTTAAAATTCATAAATCCATCCGAAGGAAAAAAATAAAATTGATAAATAGTTATGTTAGAAGAAAACAATAACAATAAAGAGAAACCTTATAAATTTTATAATCTTTTTATATTCGCCTCTTGTCGTAAATTAGGCATGTGAAAAAATAAACACGGCAAAAAAGGCTCGTCACGCGCGCAGCTTTGTCACTTTTTTTGGTGACAGCTTTTGGAAGGTATCTAACTTAATAATGAGCTTTCTGGTTGATTAGAATACAAAGTATTTTTTTATTGACGTTCAATTTTTTAGTACTTTTATTCGTTTTGAGGTAATTTATTTTGTTTAAGTTATTGATAGGAATTCGTGAAACTAACACTGATTAATATTTAAAGGATTGGAGTTATATTTTGTATGCTGTATCCAGTTTAAGATAGGAAGAGAGAGCCTAGTGCTAAGACACTCCGTTCCCAACTTTCAGTCCAATTTTTACTAGATTGTTGAGTTAGCTTGCTAAATGCTTGTTAAAATATTACCAATAAGAAATTGTCTTAATTCCAACAAAAAGCGAACACTGAATGTTAATTTACTACATCGAAATAATCGAATAACTCGCAACTAAAAACATAAACTTAGATGAAGATCTACCACAACTGTCAACAAGATGACATAACGACAAATATGTCAAGCTGTCATTTCACGGCCATAAACAAACTCCAAATATAGACAATCATAAAATGGAGAACAATTCGCGATATTACCCACTATTTTCGGAATAGAATAGAAACCCATTGGTTTTATGATATTTTTTGCGATGGCAACAATATAAGTTTTAATAATTCATAAGGGCGACGGTCATTCGCGTCACGTGCGACCGATGCGATCCCAATGATAATTCAACAACGTAAAAATAATACTATTCCCACGTTTGTAAAAGCACGATATTGCTTGGTTTTTGGTGTTTTTTTTGGTTTTGCATATTCATTTTTTTGTTGTACTTACTCAGAGAGGTTAATTAGCATTTAACTGAAATGAAAACGGCACATATAAACATAATTCTACGTACTGGTTAAAAATCGATAAGTTAAAGAGATAGGAATGCATTTGCGAATATTTTAATTAAATTCATGAGTACTGCTGTTGTTGTGTTGGTACTCTACCTTTATTTTGTTATGAAATAAATGGAAGACATTCTGTACTCCGTTTTTCGCCCGAACCCAAGATTGAGAGTTGAGCAGCGAACAAAAATGTGTTTAATTCATTTTCCCTATGGGATTGAACCCACAGCTATGACGATTACAATCATGCGCAATCTCACTGCGCCAGGATAGGTTTCTAGTTTTATAAAAAATATATTCTAATATATATTAAACATTTCCTTACTTTCAACTAAGTGTACAATTTATGATATCAGAATTTGTAGCGTAAGATATAACTATTCGATAATAAAGATATTTTCTCCACTATAATGTTTCTCTATTATCTTAAATTTGCGTAACGATCTATCGATTTTACCATTTTCGAAATATCGATTTAACTTACGTTCTCATCTTAGTTATAGATGGAATCAAGATTCTTTGAAAGGAGCGTTTAATCGAGATCTGAAGAGATATGATAAAGCGCGATATTAGATGATTTTAAACTTTCAAATAATGAAATAAAAATATATATTTTCAAAAATAAATTATTTCATCGCCATGGCTTATAATTCGATTCTATCCTAGGGAATGACTTATTTTCATTCCCTCGTTCTAGTAACATGGCGTTGATTTTCACCACTCAACACGCAAGTAATGCAATATTATGGGAAACAGAGTGTCTTAACACCAGATTCCATCTGCTACATGGGAGATACACCGTTAAACTAAAAAAAAACGACACTACATCTTCCAAATTAAGGATATAAGCATCGAATTAAACAGAAATCCTCAAGGATGCAATCAATTGCATTATACAAATTATTGTATTATACAAAATAAGTTTTTCAACCCACCTTACGTAAATTAAACCTCCACTATCAACAACTATGCTAATAATTCGAAATTCACAAAAAGTCTCTACCAAAAGGCAACATGTAGGAATAAATCTTGATACAAAAAAACAACAAGTTTAACATTTTAAGACGACAAAATAATAATGGTATTACAATGACCGTTATTACAATACGTTTAACTCACCTTTGAGACTGCCGCAGAGAAACCTGCTTGACACACGCCGGTCTTGCGTTGCCCGTGGCTCGCTGAAATTGTAAGAAAAATCGTTTAAAATTCATTTATTGTATTATTATTAGTGTATTTACTAAATAAGTATTTAATAGTCATTTGCTTTTTTATTTTGATAAAAATAGTATATTATTGACATTTTTACAGGATTGTACTCGACTATTATATGTGTGGATTAGATATGTTGATTGAATAGTAAAAGTGGAAATTAAATATTTAATATTTTGATTTCTTCGCTCTGGTGTCGAGGCAAAGCGGCGCGTTGAGTTTCGCCACTCAACACGCAATGCCTTCACAATTTAGCTAAAAATGGGGGACAGAGTGTCTTAGCACTAGGTTCCCTCTGTCTACATTTGTATATGCCTTTGAAATTCGGTGGAAAGAGAGGAATAGCGTGTCTTAATAGAGAAACGAGTGCCTTCCCATTTTTTCCCATGTGCGGGATATAGCGTGAAGCTAAAAAAAGAAATATGGAAATATATTAGATCAACAAGTTGCACATTGATTTAATTTTGTATAATAATAAAATATATAATACTAAATCTATGTAAGTACATGCAATATATATAAAGTTCTTATTAGGAAATAATATTTTTATTTACAGTTTTATAATATACATAACTGCTATCTGTAAAAAGCAAAAAATATATTATAATCCCAGCTAATTGGTGCGGTGTAGATTTTTACGGCTTTGAGTTCCGCCACTTAACACCCAAGGCCTTCAGAATTCGCCAGAAAATAGGGAATTGAAGTGATTAATTAATGTGAACAGTATCTTAACATTCGGTTTCCAAGTTCCTCCTGATTATCCTGATATATACATATTCCACACGGGAAGGTACAAAACAACCGAACCAGCGCGAGTCGGGCTCGGTTCCACCGAGGATTCCGAACAAAAATTGGAGGTCTTAAGTTTTTTTTTAAATTAAGCCTTAGCTTAGCCAGAGCCTTTTCATCTGACACCTCACTTAAACTATCAGCTATTTTTTAGTATTTAACTACAAATGTATAGTTTTTTCCTGAACTAGTACACCTCTAGATGCTAGCAGCCAAATTTCATAATTCTAGGATAACCGGAAGTACCCTATTAATTTTGATTCCCTTTGTAGTGTCGAAATACAAGTATTTTGCTATAACGGCCATATATTTGAAATTTTAGAAATACATTTTTTTCAGGAAATCATTGAGATCTGAGTATATGATTTGAATTTCAACTCGATATTTTTAAGAGTTCCTGAGATATAGGCTCTTAATAGATAGACAGGCGGACAACAAAGTGATCTTATAAGGATTTCTTTTTTCTTTAAAAGGTACGGAACCCTAGAAAATTAAGTAAATTTAATTTAAATTACCAATTTATCTGTACAAAATATTAAAAAACCATTAATTACAATTTTCATGTTATAAACTAACATAGATCTAATAAACTCTAAAGTAACAAGTGATGTTTATCCCTACAAGTGCTCATCTACTGGAATACTCACCTTCGTCCTGAGTACGGAACCCTAAACAAAGTACGATATTATTGCCACAAATGTTTTGTTGTAACTAACTAAACTAAATAATAGATACATTCATAAATACTTAAAGTAAGTTAAATATCAAAATACAAAACGATTCCATATAAAAATAGATATTTTAATTTAAAGAAACATAAGTAACATTATTATAATATGATTTGCTTAATTTATAAAAATATATATATTAATAAAAGTTTAGTAATTATTTGTTTTACAAATAATTAAATTTTAAATTTAAATTCTCACCAATAATAAAGTCTAAATATTGAAAGCATTCTAATAATAAATCAAAACGTCGGCACCGCGGGCGCGCGTCACGCTAATTTCCCTCTCAATCCGCCATTACCGGAGGAAGTGACGTGCGTTTTGGCGCCCTTTTACCGTTATCGAGGGCATGTCAACATCAAAATAAAAATGTACTTCCGTTTTGAATACAGATTACATATAACTTATTTAGCTTTATAATGAAATGGAGCTTTTTTTTAATGTACAATAGACAAATTTATATTTTATTTTATCTAATTATATAAAAATTGCCTTAGGCGAAAAAGTTTAACTATTTATAAAGTCTGAGGCCAGTCGTGGCGCAGAGGCACGAAGTGTGAAAACCGACTGGTTGTGGGTTCGATCCCCACTCGAGGGGATGAAATATTTACTTAAATTTATATTTCCATTTCTTCGCTCTGGTGTCGAGACTAAGCGCGGCGTTGAGTTCTGCCACTCAACACGCAATGCCTCCAGAATTCGGCAGAAAGTGGGGAACGAAGTGTCTCTTAACACTAGGTTCCCTCTGCCTACCCTGCAGTGTGCGGGATACAGCGTGAAGCTGATTTTTTTTTTATTTATAAAGAAAATAATATAGTTGTTAATAATTTCGCTGTATTAAAATTACACTTACAATTTCGACATGGCGAAAACTCATTGACCTCATCGGCGGTAGAGCTTTTGGCTACAAAGCAAGAGCCGACAGGATCTCGCTGTTTCAATTTGGCCGTCACGAACGACACGTAGCGCGGGGCGCAGGCCTATAACAAAAAAAAAATAAAACTTAAGTGTCAAATTTAGGTTTTAAATGTAATATTTTTTGAGTATTTTTTTCTTATTTCCACTGAGGAGACATAATGTGTTTAAAATACAATATATTTACTTATTTACTACCTTAATGTGGATTAACATTTTAAAATTTGTTAAAAATACTGTATATTTATTAGTATATCTATCATAATATTTAACTTAAAACTATGTTTTTCTTTTTAAAAATATTTTTATGACACGTGATTTAACTTAAAAGCTATTCATATGCATATATGTAACGATATTCATAGCATTTATATGTAACGAATATGTACTCTAGAATTCGGCAGATAGTTGGGAATGGAGTGTCTTACACTAGGTTCCCTCTGCCTACCCTGCTGTGTGCGGGATACAGCGTGAAGCTGATTTTTTTACAGACGTCATTTTGGCGTTAGTGTAAATGTTTTTGTAAAATTTCAAATATAGGTATTTTAATAGAATGAATGTAATAAATTTATGTGGACGGAAGAGGGGTGATTTATTATTTGTATTTTATTACCACATAAAGAGAAAAGAGTAAAATTATATTTACAGATAACAATTAATTAACTATTATGTATTAATCCTTATTACTATGAAGAAGTAAGAAGTAGTTTATTAATAAGTCAGTACGCAGAAATATTAGCCAGACCGAGGCACAGTTTCTCAGTAAAGTGCAACAACAAATCAATAATTTGTTTCAGGTCAACGAACTCTACCCACAATGTTTCATAATAGTAATGCTAATGTCAAAGTTTTACGATCATAACATCCTTTTAAGGA
>DWQW01010502.1:0-12092 GCA_018249695.1 Heliconius erato demophoon
CACCAGAGCGAAGAAATGGAAATATAAATTTAAGTAAATATTTCATCTCCTCGAGTGGGGATCGAACCCACAACCAGTCGGTTTTGCAGTCACACCTCGTGCCGCTGCGCCACGACCGGCCTCGAAGTTAAGCGCGGTTATCGATGTTAAGCGCGGCGTTGAATTCTGCCACTCAACACGCAATGCCTCTAGAATTCGGAAAGTGTGGAATAACACTTTAAAAATGTTTAAAAATAATACATATTTTTTAATTTCACAATACCCTCCATTTTCCCCTGTTAATATCCACACGTGATCGTTTCCACAATGTTAGGTGAACTCGTGATGGCTCGCTGTAATATACTAATAGTGATATTGCGCTGGTCGTGCGTACGTCTGTCCGTCGCCGCTCACGACCTGGAGTCACGATGTGTGGTGTCCTTGTGGGTGTCACTTTCAATAACCATAATCTAGCTACGTACCGTGGCTTAGGAGTTCTGATTGTAATTTGCGCGATTTTTTTTAAACGGAAAAAACGAGGCTAGTCGTGGCGCAGGGGCACAAAGTGTGACAGTAAAACCGACTGGTTGTGGGTTCGATCCCCACTCGAGGAGATGAAATATTTACTTAAATGTATAATTCCATTTCTTCGCTCTGGTGTCGAAGCAAAGCGTGGCGTTGAGTTCTGCCGCTTAACACGCAATGCCTCCAGAATCCGGCAGAAAGTGGGGAATGGAGTGTGTTAACACTAGGTTCCCTCTGCCTACCCTGCTGTGTGCGGGATACAAAGTGAAGCTGATTTATTTATTTCATTTAAAAAGGAAAAACAAACAGAGACAGCTTTTTCCCACATATTTATTAAGTCAAGTCATACAAGTATTCATTTCAAATTTTCGAAATACTGCGTGTTAAATTCAAGAGAAACTCAAGGCCATGCTGCAAGAAAAAAGTAAAAAGTTAAATAAATCGATCATTGGGTGGAATATGGAGAACGGAGTGTTTTATAAATTTGAATATAATGATATATAATTATATATTGATATATAATATAATGACATATTCAAATTTATACATATGTATATTTAGACAGAGATAACCTGGAAACCTAGTGTTATGACACTCCGTTGCCCACGTGGCGGAACTCAACGTCGCCCTATAACTCGTTCATCAGAGCATGAAATTATCAAATAAATAGAGAAAATATCAAATATTTAACTTCCTCGAGTAGGCATCAAACCCCACCCCTATGCCCTTGCGCTACCACTTTCCTAACACAAAATATAATTTTCATAAAATTTAATTTAAAAAGCAAGCTAAAAAGTAATACAGAAATAAAACTGTCTTCCATACATCTCGCCAGGTTACACCAGGTAATTCTTACGTAGAAGCTGAGGGCGCTACCGCCTCGCGATACCATCAGTGTCCGATTACATGGTGTATCCTTTGTTCTTGATGACAAAATATATGTTTTTTATATTGTTTATGTATATTTTACTTTTATATCGCATTTTATTTTAGTGTTGACGTTTGTTGAAGTTAAATAAAAAGTTAAAAGTGATTTCTTTTTAATAAATACCTGTAGGTATTTTAAAATCTATTACCAGCTCTTCGTGGTGAAGCTGTAAAGGTTTGGATTGTTAAAGCGATGGTTGTGGATTCGATTCTACTAAGGGAGTGAATTGCTTTCATTCTTTAGTTTTTTTTGCTAAGTTTCACACTGTACCATGCTTATAGCAAAGCCGGAAACCGGCACCTAGTGTTGACACATTCTGTTTTACTATTTCCGCATAATTTTCGAGCCATTATAATTCAATATTTTTACATATATTTAGCTATATAAGGTCCAATGCCGTGCTTTGTCTTGTTTCTAGAACAAGTGAATGAAAATAATTCTTACACTCAGATGGGAATCGAACCTATTATTATTAAAGAAATATTATTAGAAATTTAACTTTAATTTATTTGTTTCAGGTGCCCAAAGCAGGCGAACGGCGGCAGGTCTTGCTATGGAACTATTCGAACAACATCAGGGCACTCACATACTTCAGGTAATATATGAATAAACTTTAAATGGCTGATATTAGTTAATAATCATATCAAAAATCAAATTAGCTTTACGTTGTATTCTGCATACGGCAGGGTAGGCAGAGGGAACCTAGTGTTAGGACACTCTGTTCCCCACTTTCGAGGAATTGCGTTTTGAGTAGTGGAACTCAACGCCGGGCTTTTGCCTTGTTGGCAGAGCGAAAGAGATTTTTTTTAATAAATAATAATTAATTTCCTCGTTTGAGAATTAAACCCATAACCGTCGCCTTACAGTCGCACCGTTGTGCCCCTGCGCCCCGACGGCCTCTATTAGTTAATAATACAGTTATTTGATAGTTAAGTGATTATGAAATAATAATTAAAAAAAAGAGTAAACATTTTACAAAAGAAGAAATAAGTAATAAAGAGAGTTATAGATATTATTGTGATGGTATTAATAGTTTTCTTATTATTTCTCTGTATCTATTTGAAGGTAGCAGATTCGATTTATATTCCGATAACATAATTTATTTAGTAAGTAAGTTAGACTATCAAAAAAAGGATACTTTAAACTATCATTTATTTCTACTATCTATTAGTATTTATTAGTACTAGCTGGTTTAGTAAGCACTTACAAGATTTTTTAAATCTTGTTTAAAATTTTTACATAGCTATCTATAACTGTACCATAAATAAATTACAATGTAATTTAATAGAATTTTCAATTTCAAGCATAAAATGGTTCAAAATTAATATTTAAAGTGAAGAGTCACAAGTAAAAAATAAATTAACAAAATATGAAAACAAGTTTTTGTCGTATAGCAAAAATTTACCTATAAGAAATTCTCTTAGTTGCAAAGCTGCTGTAACGGCAAAGTTTATTTATTTTTTATATAGATTTTTTAAAGATAGATTAAAAGATTAAACTTTTTTTCGTATTATTGAATAATTATTTATATTTTATAGAACATTTAGTTAAATAATAATGATGGATAAAATGCATAGTGTTAATACACTCTGTGCCTCACTTTCCGCATATTTGGTGAGATGTTTTGGATGAAGGTTTCATTACTTTTTTTCTCATAGCTATACCATAAATAAGAAATAAGAGGCCAGTGGTAGTGCAGGTGTACAAGTGTGGCTGTAAACACAACAGGTTGTGGGTTCGATCCCCACTCGAGGACATGTAATTTTTATTTAAATTTATATTTCCATTTCTTCGCTCTGGTGTCCAGGCAAAGCACACACAAAACCTACAAAATTCAGCGGAAAGTGGGGAACCGATTATCTTAACACTAGGTTCCCTCTTCCCAATAAGATCCAACCTTAAATAAGATCCAACGGAGGAGAGAAATTGAAAACAATTGAAAGAAATGGATAATAAATATATAGGTGAGAATCGAACTCGAACAACGAACAATCATCGCGTTAACAATAAGCACATAGAAAAAGTTAAAACTACAGGGTAGTTAAAAATTTTATACTAAAACGTCACTAATAAATTGGCTGTCAACGTTTACGTAGCCTTTATTCAAAGTTTGCTCGTTTTCGTCACCTCCGAAAACCCAATCGAACTTGACTTAGTTTCTCAATTGGCCGACTTCATGCTTTTTATATCTAAAATTAACTTCTATACAATAGCTAGGCGTATATTGGACATACAATACTTTCGACACTCCAATTTAATATTTCGACGATTTCACTTAATTTCATAACAAATTTAATTGAATATATACTTTGTGGTACATTTTAGCACAGGATTGGTTAAAAAAATGTCGGTCAAGTGCGAATAGCGTCGTGATTTAGGTTCAGTAGGCTATTGTAGAAAAAATATCGATTTGTTATCGATTGTTATAGTATTACGTTTTTTAATCGATTATCCATTGTTACGAGATCGCCATAATCGATGTAATGATTGTCGCTGAATAGTTGGTTAAATATTTATTACGCTTACTTTTGTATAGATGAATGTTTTATCTAAAAAAAATATCTAAAATCAAGTCTATTTATTGTAAATTGATATGGTGATTTTTTATTTGGTTATTTTATACTTTCATTACTATTTTTTTACAATTTTATAGATAGCTTACAAAATAAATGTATGTACGTTTATATAAGCTTCACTCTGTATCCCGCAAATAGCAGGGTTGGCAGGGTTGGAACCTGTGAGCATAATGTTAAGACACTCCATTCCCATTAAGATACTGCCGTTCTCCACATTTCGCCGAATTTTAGAGGCATTGCGTGTTGGGTGGTGAAACTCAACGCCGCTCTTTGGCTCAATGTACTTATATCGTTGTATAAAAATACTTTTGCATAAAAAGTCGCCTTTCAATATTTTTTATTCATATATATTATAAATAGACACAACATTGATTTATATATTATAGTTTTTATTCATCCTGATAGAAATGGACACAACTTAGATTTATATAGTAATAAGTTATAACAGCTTTACAATCTCTAGATGATATCAAGTACATTTTGTAAAGTTTCATAGCTATAATAATAATTTACGATTCATCGTATTAGACCCATTACATAATCGATTAAATATTAACTCGTTTCACCGTTACAAATGCGGAATGCTAAAAAAATCGATTTAGCTGTCACTCGATCACGTAAATTATAATTTTATGCAATCACCTTGTATTATAACACTGTGGGCGCTGCGGTCAGTATCGAGAGCAGCTAGTACGTGATACCTTGCTTTGGTCGATTTTTTTAACAATTTACACGTTTTCAACAAAAAAAAATTAAGGACGTACATGTATATTTGAGGTCACCTTTCAATGAAAGATAAAATCGATTTAATTACTACAAACAATCGATTTGCTTGACCGAAGACTGCTGAACGTTAAACGTTTGTCAATTAGTATCTGTAATAAAAAAACACGCAATGCCTCCAGAATTCAGCAGAAAGTGGGGAACGGAGTGGCTTAACACTAGGTTCCCTCTGCCTACCCTGCTGTGTGCCAGATACAACGTGAAGCTGATATATAAAAAAAATAAGAACTGAAAAGTATATATATATATTTTAAATTTATATCTATTTCGTAACATTTTAAAAAATCTCAATCAACGTTATGATATGACTGTAAATAAAGAAGCTTATATACGCTATTATTGTATAAAGTTATTTTTATTTTAACATTGGCGAACTGTTTTATTTTTAACTGACACGCTCGAAACGTCATAATTAAATAACTGGACTAAGCTACTGTCAGTAAAGTCAGTAAATAAGACAAATCTTGCCTTTTTTTATACATTTTCTGATGTATTTAGGTTGATGCGCGCTAGGGGGCAGTTCTATCGCGACGCTTTCACTGTAACCAGACCGAAACAGTGTATGACCAATACAAATTTTAGCTAAATTTAAAGATTTACTTGAAAATATTTAAATTTTGTTATATTTTAATTTTTTTTAGCTTTAATTTAACAAACGGTATTTAAAAGTATCTTTATTTGGAATTATTATAAATATACCTCTGTACATTAAATAAGTAAAATAATAATCACTGTTGCTTAAAATGTAGATTCTATAGAATATATTACTAAAACACTATATATATTCGATTTTTTTTATAAAACATAAAATTTAGAAGGCTAAAATATATGAATTCTACACAAAATTTAAAATTAGACCCACGTCTGGAGAAATAGACGTAAAAGATTAGAACCGCTTTCGATATCTTTTTCCTTTATTATCTTCAGCAACAACCGGTTAATTGGAGTTTCGGTAAAAAAATACTCATCACTTCAACTATTTTGTCAACTGTCTGTCATTATAAATGACAGTGATTTAGGATTGTATCTAGAAATGACTGAGGATGAAGTGGATCTCTTTTTAACATGTATTCTCTTATTATGTAATAATATCTCTTTTTTACTCTTTTTGAAGCCAGTCGTGGAGCACTAAGTCTGACTGTAAAATCGACAGGTGGTGGGTTCGATCCCCACTCGAGGAAATGAAATATTTACTTAAATTTATAATTCCATTTCTTAGCTCTGGTGTCGAGGCTAAGTGCGGCGTTGAGCTCTGCCACTCAACACGCAATGCCTCCAGAATTTGGCAGAAAGTGGGGAACGTAGTGTCTTAACACTGATTTCCTTCTGCCCAGCCTGCTGGATGCGGGATACAGCGTGAAGCTGATTATTATCTTTTTTTTACCGTTTACTATCTCTTTCGTGTGTTCTCCAACGTGGGATAGGCAAAGGGTACGCCATATACTGAAAACAGAAAAGAGTAGGAGCGACTGGCATTCATAGATAAGACTATAATATGTAATCGGTTGATGTTAAGAAGTAAGTAAATGGAAGTAAAATATTCGATATTCGCGAATCAGAATAAAAACTATATTACGTGTTGGTATATAGTGTAAAATATACATATATGTAAAAAATTACAGAACCTAAATGATATCCAATATTCTATTATTATGTAGTTCAAGAGTATGTTTGGTTAGAGGCTCTAATCTCCCGACGCGGGCGAAGCCGCAGGTGAAAGCTAGTATAATTTAACAGGGAATGTCTCATCTAGTTAGTAGAAGGCTGCTTTGTCGACAGTGCAGCGTCACAACACTTTTTCACCACAAAGTATTTGTTTAGGTTTTTTATCTCCGGCTGTATTGATGGATATGAAACTATTATTTTTTTTCCAACATTTTGTAGAGTCTGCAAAATAAATGTTCTAAAATTAATTAATTTATTATTTTTTTTATAGGTATTATTTTTTTAAATGGTTTAAAAGGCTTAGACTAAATTATAATGTGTAGAGTTGTCGATAATTAATAATTTTTAGTTTTATATTTATATTTAAGGAACATCTAATTCCTTTGCTTATATATAATGTAAAAAATATACATCCAAACAGTGAATTCAATGCTTCAGGTTTGGATTTTTTTTATAATTATCATTTTAATATAATTGATTTAAAAAAAAACAAGAAAAGAGCTTTGTTAACTTGTACCAGGGCACTTTATTTTCCGCCCAAATCCAAGACTGGAATGAACTAGGTAATAAGATTAACTGAATCTCTTGAGCGGGCTTCGAATATACTTCCATCGTATGTTGAGTCTGACGATGTCCTAGTGCGTCACGATAGCCTTATATCATTAATTTTAAATAATCTAAAAATATCTTATTTTCCTTAATTAAATAAAAATGTAACTTAATTTGTTTTGTCAACAGTACTTACGTTGTCTGGCACTGTAATATTGAACTTGATTGTGCGGCGCTTGCTCAATATGCATAAAATTATTGTTAAATTATAAGTCTCGTGGCTAGTACTGGCGTGTTCCTGTAAATGTACTAAGTATAAATATAATATATGCATATATAGTATATACTGTTGGCTTATTACATTATATTGAGACCGTCGTGGCGCAGCAGTTGTAGGTTTGATCCCCATTCGAGGGAATGAATTGTTATTTATTAGATAATATTGAACTCAATGCCTTCCTTTGTCTTCTAGAGCAAGAAAATTTAAATATTTATAAACATAATAATTCCCTTATTGGGATTTGGTCTATGATTGTTAAAAATAGGTAAATAAAAAAAAAACAAGAGAAAAAGCTTCGCGCTGTATCCCGCACACAGCAAGACACTCTGTTTTCTACTTTCCGCCGAATTCTGGAGTTATTGAGTGCTGAGTGGCGGAACTCAACGCCGCGCTTAACCTCGACACCAGAGCGAAGAAATGGAAATATAAATTTAGTAAATATTTCATCTCCTCGAGTGGGGATCGAACCCACAACCAGTCGCGTTTACGTCACACTTTGTGCCTCTGCGCCACGACTGGCCTCAGGTTATTTATATTTGATCCAATTAACTAGCGATCTTGGATAGTTTATACGAATATCAGAATCCTTTATTTTTTTTTAATATTAAATTGAAATAAGCACAACAAAAGAATATTTCTTTGTTTTCAAACTTTATTATTGAGTTTTTGTATTGAATTAACCCTTGAATCTAAATGACATTTTAACAACAAGAAACCCAGGTAAATTATATTAGTCACTATCAATAATTTAAATCTTAATTAATTATAGAAAAAAAAACATTGTAGTTTAGTAAGGTTTCAAGAGAACGGCTCGAGGCCACTGTAAAACTGTTTGTATTGATACAGATTTTGATTGAAGATGGAGGTTTAGTTAAGATATAATAACATAAGGTCTTTATTTTTTTTATATTTACATATTCCCCACATTTAAACAATAGGCAAAAAAAATCTAAATAGTTTTCAGACACTCCGTTTACGTCTCTCTCCTTTTCTTCTATTTTAAGATAAATTGTGCGCTATATAGCTGATACCAACGCAACTCTTTCTTGCCAGCTTATTAACGAATTATAATACGAATACGAGGCTAGTCGTGGCCCAGGGGCATAAACTGTGACTGTAAAACCGACTGGTTGTGGGTTCGATTCCCACTCGAGGAGATGAAATATTTACTTAAATTTATATTTCCATTTCTTTGCTCTGGTGTCGAAGACAAGCGCGGCGTTGACCACGCAATGCCTAAGGTTCCCTCTGCAAACCCTGCAGTGAGCGGGATACAGCATGAAGCTGATTTATAATACGAATAAATATAAGCAGGATCGAAATTAGTGGAGTGCCTTTGAAGAAACCTATGTCCAGCGCTGGACGAGGACATGCTGATGATGATGATGAAGCATTTTCCTAAGAACAGATCGAATCCACAACCACAGTGTCTACAATAAGACTTTTCAACACACCATATTGGCATTAAACTTATCTATTTTTAACATAAAATATTATTATGTATAAAAAGTTGGACGTAGCGGAATTCAAACCCGCACCTTTTGTCCCGCTACGTTCAAATTTTTAAACGTTTTTTGAAAGAAAAAAGTATCTATATAATTTTCTTAGATACGGCGTTAAACACATACATATATTTATGAATATGTTTTTTGTCCACAGTCTCTCGACGGGTTCGCGCTGTCCGTGGCGGCCGATGGGAGGTTTCTGTACATATCCGAAACGGTTTCTATATATTTAGGACTATCACAAGTAAGTTTAGTTTATCTATTTACTTTTTGTTTTCTCTTATATATTTTTTTTTATATTGAGAATTATTGATTACGTGTTTGGCGGAATAATAGAATCTTGTTTTTTAGTTTCACGCTGTATCCCGCACACAGAAGAGTAGGTAGAGGGAACCCAATAACCTACTCTTAAGACACTGTCTTCCCATACTTGCGTTCCCCACTTTCCGCCAAATTGTGAAGACATTGTGCGTTGAGTAGTGGAACTCATCGCCGCGCTTTGCCCCGTTACCAAAGCGAGGAAGTAAATAGGTATATTTCATTTCCCCAAATGGGAATCGAAGCCATATCCGTCACGTTTACAGCCTTGCGCCCCTGCGGCACGGCATAATTTTTCTATGCTCACATCACACAAAAGCAGCATTTTTTCTGCATACCAGGCTAGGTAGGAAGAACCTAGTGTCAAGACATTCTATTCTTTCACTTCCTGCCAGACTTTTTGACATTGCATATAGAAAGTGGAATTCGAAGTTTTACTAGTGAAAAAGAAAATAATTCACTACCTCGAGTGAGAGACTGAAATCGAATCCACTACTACTTCGCCACGATGAACCATTAGGTTTTACCGAGTTTCTAAACGTAAATTGTCAAAAGAAATACCTATACAGATGTAATGTTTATTATATAACTTTTTTGTACTTTACGCGATTTAAATATTTATATATATGTATATATTTAAATAAATCTTGCTATTTTTATTGATTTCTAATGATTACATAATATATTAAGTGACGTCACTACTATTATACATTTATTTATCATCCTTTAAATATTCATCTAAATATAATTACAATTTAGTCACGGTTTGCATACTTGCCACCACTCGATACTCGCTAGCGACTGTAGTTAGAAATAATTTTCACCGTCTACTATACAGTCTGGTCAAACTGTTACTATGAAAGTTAAGTTAATTCTACGCTAGTACAAATTTTACATTAAAATGCGAGACGTATATATTTAGTTAGAAGAATTAACTACATTAGTTAAGTTAATGACTATTAGTTGGGCGTATTATTTAAATAATTTGTAACCGTCTGATAGGTTGCAGTTCGATATTTGCATTAGGCAAGGACTTTAAATTTTAAACTTTAAAAGACACTATTGTGGGAAATATACAGGATATCTGAAAATCTTTTTTTGTCGAGGCAAAGCGTGGCGTTGAGATCCGCCACTCAACACATATAGCCTCCAGAATTCAACGGAAATTGGAGAACGGAGTGTCTTAACACTAAACTTCCTCAGCCTATCCTGTCGTGTGCGGCAAACAGTCTGACGGTAAAACAAAAAGAGTTTTTAATATAGAGTTTTTAAGGCCGGTCGTGGCGCAGCGGCACGAGGTGTGACTGCAAAACCGACTGGTTGTGTGGACTGTGACTCAACACGCAATGCCTCCAGAATTCGGCAGAAAGTGGGGAACGGAGTGTTTTAACACTACGTTCCCTCTGCCTACCCTGCTGTGTGCGGGATATAGCGTGAAGCTAATTTAATTTAATTTTTTTAATTTTATTTATTTAATATAAAAAAAATGAAAATTTCATTAAATTTCTCTATTTTTACACAAGGATAGGTACACAATTCAATTCATATAGTATAAAATAACTAGATATTAGCAAAAGAACATTACTGCTAATTTGGAATGAAGGACGTTAGAGGTGTCAATACTAGTTAGGTGAAATAGCTTTAAACCTTATATCGATCTTCATAAGTTTTATAAATAGATTGAAAAGGCAGAAATCAGCTTCACGCTCTATCCCGCTCACAGCGGGGTAGACATGGGAAACTTAGTGTTAAGACAATCAGTTTCCCACAACAAAGCAAAACTTATTCCGTTCCTTAATTTAATTAAGAGATTGCCTGTTGGAACTTAACACCGTTTTTTCGAGAATTACATCAGAAAGTATCTCATTAAATTTAAAGTATCCATTACCATCAGTTATTTTTCATCTTTTTTTACACCTTGCATTTGCTTAACGGTGGTGTTCACTTATCTTTTATTTTCAAGTTTTTTTTTACCATCCCGCTGTATCCCTCATATAGCTAGACAGGAAAAGGGAACCTATTATAAGGGAGCCAATATATAAGAACAAAACAGTCCGTTACAGTTTCCGCCGAAATTCAACACTGCGTATAGACTGGCGAAACATAACGCCGTGCTTTGTTCGTTTGTTTGAGGTTATTGCCCTTATTTGCTATCATGTACTATAAAAGGTTTTATTTAAATTATAAAGACGACGTCGGTGCAATTGTTATTTAAGAAAAAGTCTATTCGCCCACGTACAAGTCTTATCCACGATCTGTCGGATGTCTTAACGCCGAAACCGCGATTACATCGCGTCTCATGTGAACTATGAATGAAGGAATATGTTTTTTATTTAACTTGTTTTATTTATATATTAAGCTTATCTATGTTGAATGGCCATGTTAAATATGATGTTTTTAACATTAACTTTTAAACTGATCTTTTTTTTTCGCTGTATCCCGCAAATCGGGGTAGGCGGAGGAAAGTCAGTGTTGAGACACTTTGTTCCCCACTTTCCAATAAAAATTTTGCTATATTTATTAGAGGCAATATTTTGCTTGTTGAGTAGCGGAACTAAGCGCCGCGCTTTTGACTTCGTACCAGAGGGAAGAAATGATAATATTGAGAAATAATAGTTCACACCCTCAAGTGGAGATTGAAACTGTAACCGTACCGTTACAGTCACATCTTCTTGCCTCTGCGCCACGAAGGCATCATTTTGCACTCATATTTTGAAATAATTTAAGGAAGATCAATTTTAATTCTTCTACCAAAATTCTTTGTGAAGTTATTAAATATTTTCGTCAAGAAATTTTAGGACCAAATAACTAACTACACAGCAGCTGCCTGACGCACCCAAAATTCTATTAACAATGAAAAAAAACGTAGTAAATTTAAGAAATTAACATCCAGATGAAATTAAACATTACAGAATTAAAGGGAAAAGGAAAAGATCTGAAAACTGAGAAACAGTTGATCCAAAATGGCTGGAGGGTGGTGTGAG
>DWQW01010503.1:0-12090 GCA_018249695.1 Heliconius erato demophoon
AGTTCTGCCATTCAACACGCAATGCCTCCAGAATTCGGCAGAAAGTGGGGAACGGAGTGTCTTAACACTAGGTTCCCTCTGCCTACCCTGCTGTGTGCGGGATACAGCGTGAAGCTAATTTAATTTATTTTTTTTTTATTACCAAATTTTAATCGAAAACTGTTCTATAGTTTGCAAATTATATATATTTTTTATAAATTACACTTTTTTTTGTAAATTACACTTGTCTCATATTGTAAATATTTTGTTTTAGAATGTACTTTCCCAAGTTTCCCCAGGCGTTGGTTTCGGGAATAACTTAATGAATAACGGATTGGCAGCTACAAATAACTTCGGCAACGCATTAGCAACTAATAATTTAGCCAGTGGAGTAGTTGCCAATGGACTGGCAAGTAACACGCCTTATGGAAGCAATATAGCCAGTAATATAGCATACAATAATGGCTTGGCTAATTCAGTTAACAATGCTAATATTGCTGCTGCTGCTGCAAGCAGTGCTGCAGATGCAGCTGCTGCAAATGCAATAAACAATGCTATTAATGGCAATAACGGCTTGGGATTGAATAGTCTGTCATTAGGTGGAATGCCAATATCTGGAGTTTCACCGATTGGGTTCGGTGACGTAGCCATCGCAGGTACGTTGCCAGTAGATGGTTCAACGGCGGTATCCGGAAATGTGCCAGTGATTGGCTTTGTCACGTTTGAAGGCACCGTGCCAGCTGGTGGCACAGTCACCCTCGCTAGCAATTGTGGATGCAACAATCCAGTTGGACAATAATTTGGGGTTTATTTATTTATTTGTTTGTTTGTTTGTTATTAATGATGTATTATTGATTTTAATAAAGTATGTTGTTATATAATTCGTAAGTATTATTTTATTTTGTTTTCAATAAAGTCAGCAAAATAATAAAACGTTCGTTTTAACTTAATAAAGTCGTTTTGACTTTCAATCGCGGAGAACGGAGTGTCTTGACACTAGGTTCCCGCTGCCTACATTCTTGTATTCGGGATACAGCGCAAAGCTGATTAAATTTTGACTTTTAAACATTAAATATGAATATATATGAACCTACCTGTCAACTTTCTTTTGAGTTTTTTGAACATTATTTTAAACTGTTATTCGATACTTAGGAAAGAAAAATATTCATTTAGAAAACGTATAAAAATTTGAACGTAGCGGGACTCGAACCCGCGCCTCCTGGAGACCGACCAGGCGCTCTGACCACTAAGCCATACGTTTTCATATTTATTTTAAAAAAACAGCTGTATTAATTTCTTTAATTGTAATATTGTGTAAATTATTAAACTTGTAAATAAACAGAAAGTATAAATAATTTATATGTTTTATTATATTTAATATATATTTCATTTGTATTAATTTAACTTAACTTCACGCTGTATCCTTAGCGATATAGTCAGAGAGAATGGAACGTCTCTGCATAACTCTTTCACCTCGTCCAATGTCATCAGCCTCTTCATACATGCCCTTCGGGGGATCCTCATACTTTTTACGTGATATTCCTCCAGTATCTTTGATACTGTATTTTCGTAGTTCAACCGACGTCTCCCCTATCTCTTTTCACCCCTCACTTTTCCCTCATAAATCTTTTTTGCTATTCTCTCAACACTCTCTCATTTATTTATTTAATAATTTTATATTTATTTCATAAAACACATTTTCACTTTCAACTTTAAAGTACAATAAAATTACATTTTATGCTTATTTATTATATTTCGGTAAATATCAAAAGCCTTATTAATAATTTTTGGAAAAATATAGGTTACGACATAGATTTCAAATAAATTATTTAAATTTTAGTAGTATAATAGAGGCCAGTCGCGCACAGGCGCGCAAAGTCTGACGGTTAAGGTAACTGGTTGTGGATTTGATCCTCATCCGAGTAAATGAAATATTTATTTAAATTTATATTTTCATTTTTTCGCTCTGGTATCGAGGCAAAGCGCGGCTTTTAATTGCGCCCCTCTACACACATTGCCTCCAGAATTCGGTGGAAAGTGGAGAATGAAGAAAAAAATTTATATTTTTTACTGTTTTATTATTATTGCTTTAAATAACATTAAATAAATATATTTACACAACCACTAAAATTCATTTCGAATGAACCTTACACATCTGTTATAACCGCTGGTGATCGACCACAGCTGTAACTAACAGATGCGGAACCATCAGTAGGCAGGTGGCCATTAAGTGCGACCGTGCCAAAGATTGGTATTTGACCATTGACAGCTACTGTACCACCAACTTCTAATGCTTCTGCCAGTAATTGTATCCCAAATGCTCGGTTGCCAGGAGAACCACTGGTCACAGTGAATGCATTGCCAAGATTAAAAGTGGCAATATTATTGCCGTTTATATTAGCCGTGTTGCCAGCGAACGCAACTAAATTGTCGTTGGCAACATTTGCAATGTTAATATTATTGATGGCAGCTACTTCTGGTTCAGCAAGCATAATATTTGAGTTGATTGCATTGGCAAGCTGAACATTAACCATTTGGTCATTGGCAAATGAATTGGCAATCTGACCATTTATTGTATTTGTTACAGGCATAAATGAAGCCACATTTGGCGTGGCGGTTATGGTATTTGGCATGTTTCTAGCTACGGGTATTCCCATATTAGAGGTTGGTCTAACACCGTTCAAGTTAGCTAAAACATTTTGTGCTTGATTTGTTATAATGTTAGGTATATTATTTCGTGGCACGTACGAAATAATTTGAGTTGCTACAATCTGTAAAATAAATGTCTTGTAGTAATTTTTTCAATATATATTTCAAAGTTGTAGTAAAATATTACTTAAATTTTAAGCGTGGAAGTTACAATTTATATACTATACGGGAAAAAAGTATTTTTTTAAGAAAATAATACTTTTCTCGTATGGCAGATCAAGCGAACGAGACCCATTGTTAAGACTATAAATTTATTGAATTATTTTCTACTTTCCGCATATTTTTGAAACACTGGAAAGTGGAAACTATATGAAAATAATTTTAATATCGCGCGTTTGACTGTAACAAACATTGCCGCATGTTATATTCATCAATATATAAACTTTCCTTGGCCTCGACTTGAGTTCCACTACTCAACAATAATGCTGGAATGCCTCAAGAACTCGGCGGAAAGTAGAGAATAGAAATATTTTAATGAAAAATAGATTGTCTTAACACTAGGTTCCTAGGTTTCCTCTACCTATCCTGCTATTATATATATAGCGGGGTAGGCAGAGGAGACCTCTCGCATATGAGAAGCTAAAAAAAAACAAAATTTTTTTTCAAATAGCTTACCTCAAATAAAAATACGCAAAACAAAACCCCTATATAATCCATAATGTTCACAGTAATAATGAATAGTACCTATTTCGTGTTTTTTATCTTTATATAAAATTTTATTAAATTATTGCATACTCTTATCACATATTATGCAAAACTTGTGTGTTACTTAAGATTTTCAAAATCTTGATTAGAGAAATACTAAGGCGATAACTCATTTACTTCTCTAATATAAAATATTTGAAACATTCGTGGCTTAGTAAGACAGTACGTGAGTTCGACATAGAGTAGAGTAGAACGTAGAGTAAGGGAGCCATACGTAGAGTAAGAAAAGTAGGAATAAGAGAGACCCATACTTGTCTTTATAAAAACACACCCTTTATCTCTCTCTTTATTGTTTATAAAAAAGAAAGACAGATAGGTAGCTTCATTGGGTTTCATTCGTTAGATAGATTTTAGGATCAATCTCCTCTTTCCTCAAAACAAATGAAAATAATTTATGTATATATCCCCACATCCATATGAATCGAACCCACAATTATGGCATTTATATACGCTGTGGTACAATGGCCTCATCTATTTACAAAAAATATTCCTTCTTCATAATATTTTCAAGTGTATGCACTACACATTATTAAGATTATAAAAATATAGAAATGTCATATAAAATTTCAACGTAGCATGTTTTGTAATAACTTTATTTCGTCATAACAATCACATTTATTGTTAAATGTTTTATTATAAATAAAGCCATAATGTAACATTTTGGAGTGAATAAAATAAAATCAGCTTCACGCTGTATCCCGCACACAGCAGGGTAGGCAGAGGGAACCTAGTGTCATAAGACACCCCGTTCTCCACTTTCTGCCGAATTCTGGAGGCATTGCGTGTTGAGTGGCAGAACTCAACGCCGCGCTTAACCTCGACACCAGAGCGAAGAAATGGAAATATAAATTTAAGTATATATTTCATCTCGAGTGGGGATCGAACCCACAACCAGTCGGTTTTACAATCACACTTTGTGCCACTGCGCCAAGACAGGCCTCAGTGAATGTGCACTTTTAAGAATTGCTTGCGTTTCTAAGTTCTATTATTACGGTTTTAGCCATGCGGCTATCAAATTGTATTCAAGTTTTTTTTTTAATGGAAAAGACAAGGCAAACGAGCGTTCGGGTCACCTGATGATAAGTGATCACCGCCGCCCACGACCCCGTGCAACACCAGAGGAGCTACAGGTGCGTTGCTGACCTTAAGGTCCGGAGCCCGGTATAACCTGATGAGAAACGCAGTGGCATAAAACCACTACTTAACGCCGGTTTTAAATGCCGGGGGTGGTATTGATCCGGTCAAGTCTGCCCATGGGTGTTGCCATTGCTGGCGACGTGACTCTACCACACGTAGGTACTTACCTAAGCTAAGCTAAGCAGTTTCTAGTGACCTAAGCTTTAAAATACAAACAGTTGAAATTAAAAAAGAAAGTGGTTTTGTGATTGCTTCTAAATATATTTCTGTGGGGCGTGGGGTACCCTACAAAGTGTTTAATTCTCGGTTCCTGCGGTCAAATGAACAAAATATAATGCAGATCACTTCAAGTAATAATTCTAAACGAAATAATTGAACGTGTAACTGAAACACGAAATTTAGATATGGCAATTGATTTAAACCTTCGATTTGAACAACATGTTTTCAATACAGTTCGCCACAATTTTTTTATATAGATTGAAGGTTCTATATCGCATTAAACAATATCTAAAATCAGATTTGCGAGTACACTTCTGTGAATCTTTAGTAATGTCCAAATTAAACTACACGCATGTTATGATAGAGCCTAGGCTTTTGGCTAGGACCAAAAAGAGACAGGCAGAGACAGATAGTACAAAATGCTTGTGTTTGATATTGTTTGAATATACCACCGCGTATAAACACCGTTTCTCAACAATGCCAATATGTTGCCACTTTGCTATCATGCTATTTAGTGTTGTGAAATATCGTACTCCTAAACATCTATACGATAAACTAGGCTGGTCAAATGAATATAGCAGCTATGATACTGGCTTTAAAACACTTGATGCTCGTACCATTGCATCACTCAGTAGTTTTCCGGAGAAGTTACAAATATATGGCTTCTAAATGTTGGAATGATATGTATATGCTTATAATATCTTTATTTACATTTTATTTATATTACATCTAAATCACATTAAAAAGATTTGTGGCGTTGAGTTTCGCCACTCAACATCCAATGCCTCCAGAATTCCGCGGAAAGTAGGGAACGGAGTGTCTTAACACTGGGTTCCCTCTACCTACTCTGCTGTGGTGTGCGGAATAAAGCGTGAAGCTGATTTATCTATTTTATTAAAAGAAGTGAAAAATATATTGGAAAGATAATTTTTATTGTGTTTCAGTTTCATTCGCAGATGCGTCCTTTCCTAAACGACCACTGAAAACCAGCTTTGGTACAATTTGTTTTATTGTTTTTTATATTTTTTCTTATATAGTTATACATTTTTGTTCATTTTAAAGTTAAGAATGAGGCCGTCGTTGCACAGGAGTAAAAGCGTGCGACTGTAAACTTGACGATTGTAGGTTTGTTTCCCACTTGGAGAACTGAAACATTTAATATTTTCATTTCCTCATTCTGAAAACGAAGAAAGCAAGCAGGATGTTAAATTCCGCATAACCTGCAAAGCTCCGCCTCGAAAATTCGGCGGAGAGTGGAGACAGGAAGTGTATTATAATGGTACCAAAGAATCCTAACACTAGGTTCCCAGGTTCTCCCTGTCTGCTCTGCTGTATGCGGGATACACCGTATAGCATGAAACATAAAGAAAATGTAATGAAATTAAGAGACCGTAACCCTCTATTCAGGCTGTACAAATGCGGGAAATATAAGTACATTTTCACGACGATTAACAAAACATCAGAGAATTCATTTTTTTCAGTTTCACGCATTATATTAGGGAAAACCTAGTAAGACGCTCCGTTCCCTGTACGCATAATAAAAATTAAATCATCAATTAGCAATTCATATATAAAATTATTATATTTTTTCAGCTTCACACTGTGTTTATTGATTTACCTTGTGATCAGAGTTAAAAAAGGAAAATATTATTTAATTCCACCGAGAGGGGTTCGAATCTACAGTTACACACTTATGCCACTGCGCTACGATGGCCTCATATCATCTAATTATAATCCTAGTTTTAACAAAGTCATTGTTCTCCATCGTATATGTTTTCATGATTAATCTCTTCGAGCACATCAGACGTCGTTTCCTCTAAATCATAATCAAAACTAAATTCATATAGGGAAAGATTTTCTTCTGGCCCTTCTTTTTCTTCTTCATCGAGGCCTGTTTCTAGTTCTTGTTGTTGATCATATCGTTCATGTCTTTTGTGGACTTTATGAAATATTGTCGCTGTTTTCTCCGTTACAACAGTTGGTTCTGGTGTAAAAACTGCCTGAAAATTAGAAGTTATTGAGATGTAATAATTTTTATTCTTAAAACATCTTGGTGTCGCGGTGTCACGGCAGCAAAATATGTAACTGTAAATGCGGCAGTTGTAGGTTTGATTTTTATTCGCGAGAAAGGATTATTTTTATTTGCACAGCGTTCACAACGACAAGGCGCGGTGTTAAATTCCGTCATACACACACAATTCTCAATGCCTCGAAAATTAGACATTGTTTCGGAAACTGAGTATCTTAACACAAAATTTTCTCCCGCCTCTCACAAAAAAAATCCTATTTTGACTATTCAAAATTTTTTACGAGTATTTAATATCACAATTATTTAGAGCACAAGGCTACAAACATTACTTAAAATACTTCAATGTTTTTTATTATCGATCACAATGAAATTTTACATAAATAAAAATGTATTGATTTCTTTTAATATAAAATTAGGTCCTATTAAATAAATTACAAAATCTAAACAAATGTAATATAAATTTCACTTACATCAGGAGCTGGAATAACTGGCAAATTCTTTGGGAAAAAAGTTAAATATGATTTGGCATTTAAAAACATAGGTCCGACTGTCGGACTACTACTAAAAGTTTGAAATTGAGGTCGATTAAAATTGTTAAAATTTTGTCTCATAGTCCTTCCAAGTGTCATTGGATAAATGTTTGTTGTCTAAAAATATGAAAAAAATATTATATATCTTGGAAATTATTTTTAGTACAAGATAAGTTAATTTTCCAGCTTCATATTTACTACACTTAAATCAAATAAGCTTGACGTTGTACCCCGCACACAGCAAGGTAGGCAGAAGGAACCTAGCGAAATATTTATTGAAATTTATATTTTCACTTCTTAGCTCTGGTGTCGAGGCAAAGCGCTGCGTAAAGTTCCACCACTCATTGACTTCAAAATTCGACAATTAATGGGGAATGGAGTGTTTTAATACTGTATTTTCTCTGCCGGCCCTGTTATGTACGGGATACAGCGTAAAGCTATAAAAACAAATATAGAAATTCGTATGTACATAAATAGCACCACCACCTCAAAATATATAAATTATTCACTTACAAATATCATTATAATATACCAAATAAACTGCACCGTCCTTCTCATTATAGATCAAAATTTGTAATGATTTTGTTTTATTGTAGCTATTTATCATCTTTAAGTGAATCACACTAGGTATATTCTTTGGTATAATATAACAAACGTGTCCGCAAAACAATTACAACTTCCTTGTTAGATTTTAATATTTTTGTTGTATGTTTATTGCATGGTATTTATTTGTTTTTTTTTAGCTTCATCCGAATTCTGGAGGCATTGGTCTGCCTTACGCTTTATCTCGATACTAGAAATATAATATAGGAATTGAAAATATCAAATACAAGCTGTCGTATTTACAGTCGCACGCTTGTGTCTCTTATTTATTTTTTTGCTTTGTTTTAAGACATTAAAGCCATCAGTGGCGCAGTGGACCATCGTCTGACGGCTTTAATCGGTTCTATTTATGTCCAGACATACTTCTACTATGTATCGCTGGCATAGCCGCAGTTAGAAGGTAGTTATAAATAGAATGGTAAATTAATAACTTTTTATATATATTTTTTTTAAATACTTCATTACAATATTTTATAAATATAATTATAATATTTTTTAAAGCTAGTGTTAAAAAATGAAATGTAGATAACTCATCAAATCCAGAACCGTGGCGTGTGTTTAAAATTCAATACTTATATCATAATTAATTTAAAAGCGTTTATTATGATAAAGATTTATATTTATATAAATATACTATATTTATAGAAATACTTTCGGAAACAGTGCCTTATTTTAGAATAAACTCTATTATAATAAAAATATATTATTATAATAGAATTTTGTTAAGTGTTGATAAATTTTTAACACAAAAAGATTTTTATAATTTACAATACTAGCAAGATCAACCAAACACCATGTAGGTCGTTGAATTTGAATAAGTCTAAATTATTGATAACAGGGAATTTTAAATGAGTAATATATAAGAAATATTTTAAAATTCTTTAATATTTATATTTTATAATAAATAACAAAATAAATTATAAATTAATACTATAAATTGCTAAAATTATTAAAACACTCTATTCATTAAATTATTTTGAAAATTGTATGGATTGGGTCTAAAGCCCAAATTGCTAAGTGTCAAATCTTGCATTGGTAATGGATTAAAATTATTATTTGTATATAAATTGTTCGAAAAGCTTGGCAAGGTTGACAGAATGTTTGCTGAGGACATTGCCAATCCTGCCAGCTCTGCCAGTCGTGATTTTAAATTAATCACATCGTTACGGCGAAAATTATTAATAAAATTTGGCATTCCGTTTAGTTGTTGCATTGGTGTTGGCATCTTCAAAGCGGATAAGCTCCTGGTTGTTACCATTCTATTTGGCATTAACATATTGAATGGCAGACTATTATATGAACCGGAAGCTATGTTTTGATTAAATGGTAGTATGTCCGTAAACTGATTGCCAAAAATATTATTATACGGTAAAATATTTCGATTTTGGTTGCCGTAACCAATATTACTTATAGATGAAAGCAAATCCTGTTTTGGCAAAATTGGAACGTCGTAACATTCGCATCTTCGTTCTACTGGCACGTCGAGGCAGCCACATTTAGTACTTAATGGTACTAATTGACTGTAAATTGGCTGTAATCAGAAGATTTAGGATATAAATGTGTTATAAAGTAGCACGTATATTTAAACAATTGTTAATAAGTATCAATTACCTGAGAAATTATAATTTGTACAAAAACAAAAAGTATGAGGTAGTTCATCATGCTTAAAACTAATAACTGATATCTTTTAGGTGTAAGATTTTTAATTTATATATAATTCTTATCTTAAACGTTGGTTATCTGCATATGAAGGAGATGATAGATCTTGATGAAATTTCCGATAAAAAAATGATAAATATTGTGATTTATTTTATTTTTTTATAATTCTACATTAAAAATACAAATTATGAGATTAAATACTTAGAAAATAACAAAATCCCATGAAAAGCACAAATATAAAAATGAGAGCTGAATTCGACATTATCAATGTGGGTGCAAATGTCTTGCACATCCCCCTTTTCTCTCCCTCTTATAGCACTTCCTTCTCTGATTCCGCTGAAATTCATGACTAATCTTTTATCGTCATGAAACTTGATAATGTGATTAAAAATTTGACCAATTGTTCCAAATCTTTTCTCATATTAAAACAAGACAATTATATGTAGATTAAGTAATAATAATACTTATTTAGAAAACGTATAAAAATTTGAACGTAGCGGGACTCGAACCCGCGCCTCCTGGAAACCGACCAGGCGCTCTGACCACTAAGCCATACGTTCTCATCAAGCTACGTCGAAATTTTTATACGCTTGTTAAAACTTATTTACATATGTTGTTAGCATCTCTGTAGGGAGATTTTTACACATTTCCGCTACCCAAAGATAATTACTAAGAATTATCGTCTGGCAAGAAAGCATACTATTTTTAAATATTTTAAACCTTTTTTAAATATTTAAAAAAAATTATACGTTTTCTAAATAAGTTTTTGTGGTTACTTATTTTAAACATTTTTAAAGTAACATTCTATTCATCTTGACGTCTGACCTGACGATGTTTTTTTAGTTTTTTGGTAAAATTTCAGCTGGTGTGGTTCATGTCTCTTTGTCTTTTTTCGTTCTGATGTTCGAATTCCTTATGAGGTTTCGTTTCAACTATACCTAACTTCGCCCCATGTTCTGACTTTTGGTTTTAGAGAAAATATCTAAAATGTTATTGTGATCGATTTAGTATTTTGATAGATAGAGATCGAAGTCAAAGTCACAATAAAGAGGTTCAATATAGACAAACTGTAAGCTATATCATAGTTTTGTAGGACTTTTTATAATTCACTTAATAATTATAATGTATAGTAAATAAAGTAATCATTAAAAAATAAATAAACATATTCTCTTGCGTTGACTTGTAGCGAATACGAGAACTTTTTTATGTATTAAATATATATTGCATAAATATTTATTTTAAGTTTCCAGAGCATTGAGTAATTTGTAAACTGTGTGACGTATTGGGAACATATAACGTGTGCTTGAGTGATTTTATAAATTAAATTCAATCCACTACTACCCAGAATTGGATATCATACTGCCTTTACCCTGGAGCACGATGGATATTTCATCAAGGTTTCGTTATATTAAAATAAAAAATATAATTTGATTAGTTACTTCGCCCAATTATAACTCAAATGATAATTTAATATATAACCGAAGGGAAATTAGTTTCATTACCGAATATATATATTTTATTATTTATAACGTATTTTCTTAGCGGCCCTCTCCCTACATGCTTAACTAACTAAATTTAAATTAGAACATTTTGGGATTTTAAAAAATATCATTATTTTGATTATTTCATGATGATTTAACCACATATGTATAGTTTTCAGAATTTTCCTGAATTAGTATATCTAAGCATTCCTGAGATAAATGCTCTTGACAGACGGATAGACATACCTACAGACAGACGGATAACAAAGTGAGGGTTCTTAAGGGTTCCATTTTTCCTTAAAAGAATTGGCAACTCTTAAAGCGATACGATGTATGCCCCCTTAAATATTTATTTTATTCAATATTTTTTATAACAGTGGCAACAGAAATATATCATCTCTGAAAATTTTAATTGTCTAACTACCATAGTTCATGAGCAAACGGATACAGCCTGGTAGCAAACTGACAGACAGCGGAGTCTTAGTAATAAGGTTTCATTTTATATATATCTATTTGTATTAATTTGACCTATTTTGCTAAATAGAATGTTAAATTAAACGAAAAATATTCTTACGTATTTAATTTAATTAGTTAGTTCTTGCAGGCTTAATAAAGAAATAAAATAGAAATTTATATTTAAATTATTTTATTATACAGTCATTAATACAGTCTTAGTTAAACTTTTTAAACACATGTACACTATTTATTTTATTGATCTAAAATATTTACATATATTATTTCTTAATAATATTACAGGCAACATTATTATCAGCTGTCATATTTCAACTTGACGTATGAAAGTTGGCGGGAAGCGAATTTGCGGCATCTATTAAACTTTTTACAGCAGATTGTTTATATATTCGGGCTAAATATTGCCTTTGATTAAGTCTAGGCGATTTTAGATTTTTCTTTACATATCTGTTCGGTCGAATTGCAGTCATTGGTGAGAAGATACGGAATTTTCGAGGTATGGTGTACTGATTTTGTACGTTTCTTATTTGTGGTGATAAGTTTTCTTGTCTGATTTGGGCTTTCGTAT
>DWQW01010504.1:0-12089 GCA_018249695.1 Heliconius erato demophoon
ACAAGAAATTAAAAAAAAATCTTTTTGCTTTCTATTAGTCTTTTTAAGTGTCCCTCTATCCATTTCAGTCAAAATTACTAAATGTACAGACAAAATATTTTTACTGTCTTATTATATATAGAGATAACATGGAAATAAGTTTACTAAATAATAAAAAATATTTAACTTTTAGTAGTTTTATTGTGTATAATAATATTTTACTCTTAAGTATTTCTTTATATATATTTTATTTTGAAGCCAGTCATACCGTAGGGGCACAAGCGTGCGACTGTAAACGCGACAAGTTGTGGGTTCGATTCCTACTCAAGGAAATAAAATATTCAATATGTTCTTTGATAACGAGGAAAAAAATATCTGCCCTGTCTCTGTCTACCCTGCTATAGGTATGCGGGAAAACGCTACCCTATCTAAAATCAAATCAACGACCCTTGAAGTACATTGTTAAACATAAAGGGACAAAAGCTATAATGACTAGTAATTACAATGTTAGTAAGTACTAATTGTAAAAGGGTGAAGGGATCTACGTATCACAGTACATAAATTTTTACTATATAAATCTAAGTTAAGTAATCAAAACTATAATAGTTACAGAAAACGGTAACTGTTAAAGTAATTATCGTTAAATGTTATTGTAAATTGCGAACCCATTAGTTCCCTTATATAGCTAACTTTAAGCGACATGTACTACTTATTTTTTTTAGCCTCACGCTATATATGCGAGAGAACAGAGGGAACCTAATGTCAAAACACTCCGTTTCCCGCTTTCCATCGTACGTTCAAAATATTATGTGGTAAGAGGCTGTCTTCAACACTGCGCTATATTTGAAAATCGAATTCACAAGAACCGTTACAGTATGGAGTGCGCAACAACTTAACATAATGTTTTATATTTTAAATTAAAGAAGTTTCTTATTTATATTATTAAATATATTTTATTATTACAACACAATGTGTTTCTTTGCTTATTATTATTAAAGTTTTACTTATTTTAGTATAATAAAATAAAACAACAATTATATTTTTTTTTATTATTTATTAATTTACTTGATCTGTAGAAGATTCAATCCACTGTGTATATGGCGACATATCTATAAAGCGGCTCGGCGCTGAACATCCAGGACCTTTTATACTGAAGCCTATCTGTAATATATAATTTTAATACATCTTGTTATAATAAAAATTACGGTTATTATTAGGATTTCTTCTCTAATCTCAAATATCTGAATTATAATTTAAAAAGTATTTTTGTGTTCGATAATCCGTTTACCAAGATAAGCTATCTTGTCTTTACTATGTAATATGTTTAATGTAAATCGTTTACTTCGGGCACTTGGAAAGTGTAATATGTCATACACAACACTTATGGTACGAAAGAAATTCCATCATGAATGTGAGATATTAATGTATGTATGTATTGTTATTCACTTGTACAGACTTTTTGTTTGTGAAAAATATAAATAAAGGAGACTGAATTGAAATACATTCTTAGGCCCAGAATGTAAAGAAATGACAATCGTATGATTTAATAGATTCAGGTACATCGTACCCTTCCTGAAAATTCTGTCAGTTTTGGCAATCTCAGAGTTGAGTTATTACAGATTTGGTAAAAGTGAGGTTAAGCTTATATAACATCAAGCTCTATAAAATAGGTGATTACTGTGAAGAAAATCCGCGAAAAACAAAGTAGTAGTCGTTGAAAATATCAAATAAACGGAAAAGCACAACATATCGAAACTAGTGAAGCAAATAATGCAAAAATAATTGGACAGGATGTCAATATCAATCAGCTGTCACATCTGAAATTTAAAATATGATTAATTGATTTTTGTTTTTTCAGTATTTAATTGACATTTTCTTTATTTATACTTTAATTATATGCACTAATAAGTGCGTTTACATACTTAGACTTAATTAAAATAAATAAATATTTTATTTTCGTGATATTGTAATGCATTGTTTATATCGATTGAGGATATAAAACTATTTATCACATTTTTCACTACTTCCAGATTGTCAATTGAGCTGACTTTTGGTATGTTAAAATTGAAAAAATGTCAAATTTTTTAGACCCTATCTCAACTCGTTACATTTGGGCCCATGATATGCCGTCTCATTTGTAAGTGGCATGCACACTGGTGATAATGTAATGCGGTAATAGTGCGCGGTGCAGTGTATAGGAAATGTCAAACCATTTGGAAAACTTTTCAACTACAATAGACACTTTGTCACAACGTGAATGTATACTACTACAGATGTATGGATGAGACACTAATTATCGTGTCACAATAAATTTTGTAATTAGAGACATTCACTTTCATACACAGACACTCGACGTATATACTGATTTTTATCGTCTATTTGTACTATTAGTTATTTCCTTTACCACGTGGCCAAAGCTGCAGGTAAAAGCTAGTATAATAGTAAATTAAAATATTACTTTTTAAATTTTTATAAAATTCTATCAACTATGATTCCCATAAGAGAGAATATTTCAATTAAAAAAATTAAACAATTTTTAGCTTAATGCTCTATCTCACATAAACAAGAGAGGAGATAAAAATAAGAGAGAAGTCTCTTCTTTTAAAATATAAATGTCGAAATATGCTAATACTAACTAAGATCCATGGTCCTGTAGAATTAGAAGCGAGAACCATGCCGTTATCCCATTCGCAGTTATTCTTATTGTTTTCAGCAAAGCCGCAATGATAATTCATAGGTTTGTACAATTCACTTTTATACTGTAACAGATATAAAAAATCCTATATTGCTTTATCTATTAAAATTTAAGTTTTCGATAAATTTGTATATATTTTAAATATAAAGTGAGACATTGGCAAGAGATGAAATTTTATTGACGGAAAGACGGTTCAAAAAAAGAGTATTATTATCTTATGCTATGATTTTTTTTCTTTTAGCTTCAAGCTGTGTCCCGCACAAAGCAAAGTGGGAAACCTAGTGTTAAGACATTCCGCTCTTGTTAAGAAATTTCCATTCTCCACTTTCCGCTGAAATCTGGAGGCATTGTGTATTGAGTGGCGCCACGTTACCAGAACAAAGAAAATATTATATATGAATGTTATTCTATGCCTCCCTAACATTAGACAAAAAGCCACAGATTTTTTTAAAAAGAGCGGTTTTATGATAAAAGTGGCTTTGAAATAATATTTGAAAATGATAAAAAAAATGTTAATTGGCGGTCTACCATTGCAGTAGCATATTTTTTATTATTAAAAAAATCGTCAAGGAAGACGCAGTGCTTCTGGATCTGCCGTTAAAGCAAAGATTATGTTTAAATCCCGCTCTGGGGAATAATTTATTTTCATATTTTCAAAGCACGGCGTTGATTTCGGCGTTTTTTTCGGCATTGAGTATGGAATACTCCATTCCTAAACACTAGGTGCCCTTTGCCTACCCTGCTATATGTGACGTACAGCGTTAAGCTAAAACAAAACTAAAATATAGCGTAATATATTCAACAACTTACTCCAACTCGGTTGTAAAATTCATCACATAAATCCAAGTTAATGTATTCAATTTTGTACATGATTTTCTCCAAAAATCTATTTTCTGAGAAATAATACACCTTAAATAAATATATTATCTAAATGAATATATATTTTTAATAAATAGGATAATTCTTATAAAACAAGAATTTTACAAACTGCTACAGAAATTTTGTAAAAAATTTTTTTTTCCTAAAAAATTTAAATATTTGCAAAAAAAAAATCTATTTAATAAAACAATATTAAACACTTTAAACTGTCATTCTACACGTAGGAAAGAAATATATTATTTTAGAAAACGTATAATCATTTGAACCCGCGCCTCTAGAAAACGTCAAGGGGCGCGGGTAGGAATATGTTTAAGACTATGTAAATGCGGATACGGTTTCAAATCTTGCTTCTTTTAATGTATGTATATAAAACTCTTCTAATATTGACAGACAACGCACAGACAAAAGTAGAAATGAGACATTTATATTTAGTAGATTGGGAAATTTAGTAGAAGTTTAAATACTAAAAAAGAATTTCTCGAAATTCCTACTGGAACTGAAGAAAAAATATCGCGCGACATAAATACAACATTTGACTGATTACAATTTTTTTTACCAGAATACATGTTGGAATAATTATTTTATACCGTCAGTAAATCCTAAGACATATAGCTGATTTGAAGTGTTATAATGATATTCAGGCCAACATATTGGTACAAGTTGATCTGTAAAGAGAAAAAACACTATTTATTATTGTTTTTCTATTGAGCTTCACGTATAGCAGAAACATGATTTAGGTAGAGAAAACCTGTACCTAGTGTTAAGATACTCCGTTCCCATAAAGGAACTTCAACGCATGTGTTTATTTCTTTTAAGAGTCATTGCGTGTTGAGTAGCGGGGTCAATGCTTATAAATTTTTAAAAAATATTTAATTTCCTCGAGTGGGGATCGAAAACACAATCAGTGGCGCTTACAGTCACACACTTATGCCCGTGCGCTATGACTGACCTCTATCGTAGTCGTAGTCAGTTGTATACATAATATTAATTTCGGCTTGATACTTTCACGTTATTCCGAGATAAATGTTCTTGACAGACGGGCAGACGGACGACAAAGTGGTTGTCATGGAGACCCTCGGTGGCAGCCAGTAGAGGGCATTAAAAGGCTGATAAGGATTTAGCAGTATTTTTTATCGGTTTTATCGGTACACGCATCTTGAACCTGCATTGCATTTATAAACACGTTCATATAATTTAATTTCAAAGATCGTCTTATGTACAGGTTCATAGAGGATAAATTACAGTTAGAAGGATAAGATACTGTAAAATATAAATTGGTGAAAAATAGCTAAATAAGTAACGTTTGATAAAAAAATATAAACAAACTAATTTGTTTTTTAACATTTTTTAAAGTGTTAATCCACACTTAGGAAAGAAAACATTTAATTTCTTACCATTATCTTCATAATCAAGTTCGACTAGAGCGATAGTGTTGTAGGTGGCATATTCATATTCTGGATGCAGAGTATATTCTTGTATTTTACTGAACCACGTCTCGTTGTCCTTTAAAATAAACATAGCTTTTCCTTCTCTTCTAAAAAAACAAGTACCTGTAATACCTTTCCACATAACAGAGTGAGTCTAGTATCAAGACACTCCGTTTCTCGCGTACAATCCACTTTTCAATACATTATGTATTAAATAGCGAAACAAATTGAATATTTTTACTGAGAAATATTTTTGTTTCATCAGTTTTAGTAAGAACTTAACTGAGGGAGGCCTAGAATCTCTCTGCATATCTTACAAAAGTATAAAATTTTTTTTTAGTTTTTTGCTGTATTCCGCACAAAGCAGGATAGGCAAAGTAAAAAAAAACATTGTTAAGCCTCTCTAAATACAATCTAATTTTCGAGTGGCGGAAATAAACGCTGTGTTTGTTCTATTACCTCAATCGTCACATTTACAGTCACACTCTTTGCCTCTATATATTACATTAAAAAAAAAAACAAATATGTTACTTAATTCTTGTAGGATTAACTTTGGCTACGTCATCTGCATTGACTATTCCGTACTTTATTTTGACCAACACCAGGCCCGTAACAGCAATTTGAAATTTATCGCCTTCATCTAACAATCAATTTTAAAATTTTAAGTTTAGTCAAATATTATTAAGACAGTAAAAATTATAATTATTTCAAACATCTAAAGCTTTGAACTAGCGAAATTGAAAAAAATATTTTATATTTAAAGTTGGCAAGAACCAACTTTAAATATAAAATTTTTTTTTCAATAATAAAATTAGCAAAATTTTAAATTGAGTTATGGCGCAGGGGCACAAAGTGAGCAGCAAAATCGAATGGTTGTGGTTTCAATCCCCACTCGAGGCAATGAAATAATTATTTAAATTTATTTTATTCATATCTTCGCTCTGGTGTCGAGTAAAGAGTGGCGCTGAGTCCCGCCACTCAACACGCAATACCTCCAAAATGCGGCAGAAACTGGGGAACGGAGTGTCTTAACACTAGTTTCCCTCTGCCTACCCTGCTGTGTGTGAGATAATACGTAAAGCTAATAAAATGATAAAATAAAATAACATTAAAATGCTTACGAATGTGAACTCGTAGAACACCTAGCCAAGGGAATGTGCTTATGTCACCTAAATTGCCTTCTTGTAAATTTGAATGTATTGAAGAGTCGCATACTTGCGGTTGCAGCGACACTTTGTAAGCTGAAAACCGCAACAAAGTGATACATAATTGCATAATTATTACTAAATACTTGTAATATATAATATTTATCCAAAATTAATCAATGGGGACAGTAGAAAGAGGTTATATAATAATAAGGGTTCCGTACCTTTTAAGAAAAAAAAGAACCCACATAAGATCACTTTGTTATCCGTCTGTCTGTCTGTTTGCCAAGAGATTTTATCTCAGGATTGCTCGAAGATATCGGGTTGAAATTCAAACTATGTACTTAAGTACATAGTTATATCTACGGCCCCCGGCCTTAAAAAAAGATAAGGCTGTTTTCATGTATAGCGAAAACTGCATATTTCGACACTTTAAAGGGAATCAAAACCTTAATCTAGAATTATGAAGCTGGCATCTGCAGTTAGCACTAGTTCAGGAAAAAAAATGCGTATTTTGACACTATAAAGGGAATCAAAATTAATAGTATACTTCGTGTTAACCTAAGATTATGAAATTTGGTAGCTATTATCAACAGGCAGTGCTAGTTCAGGAAAATCTGAAAACTATACATTTGTGTTTAAATCCTAAAAAATAATAGCCTTAGAAGGGGGGCAAAATTTGATATTAAATTAGCTTAGCCTGAATTTCAGGAAAAGCTCGAGACCTTAAATTTTTGTACAGGACCTTCGATGACCTCTGAGTCTGACTAGCGCTTGACCGGGTTTTTTTTATTACATTTTTATTTCATTTACCTATTCAGATAAAATAAAACGCGGCGTTGAGTTCCACTAACAACTTACAATGTCTCTAAGGGTAAAACCATAGAATGGAGTGTATGAAAGAGACGAGTCTGGAGAAATGGTTGTTAAAATTCAGACGTGCAAACATACAATTATATTATATTATTCTCACTTACAACACAGAACAATAATAAATGACACACGAAAAAATCTATAATCAAACATATTGATTCATTAAATATTTCTCAAATGACCGTGAAAGCAATTATAGGAACAAAATAATTAATTTTTACTTACTTTTTATTATTCTTTCAGAAATAGCTGTTATATAAAACTAAACAACAACTACTCCGTTATACTCCGTTACACGCTCCGCCCAATTTTCGAAACATTAAGTATTGAATAGTAAAATCCGACCGAAAATCGAATCGAACTCAAAACTGTTGCGATTACAGTCACAAACAAGAAAATATTTAAATATTAACATTCACTAAAGATTTGTGTAAACTTCAAAACCTTATGAAAAAGTTAGCGAAATCTCGATTACTTATTTCACATTTACAAAATAAAATAAAAAAATTATATAGAGTAATTGCTCTATACTAAATCTGTGGTATATAATATATATTAATGATCTATAGCAAATCTGTTCTCCAGAATTCGAGACAACACGCGCCTACAATTACCAGCGAGATAAAAACTATAAAATTCAAAACGATACGTTCTACTTAAGCACTTTGAAACGTAAAGTATATTATTGTTTTTTTTTATAATTAGCCATAAGGTAGGTCGTTTTTTTTTCTTTTATTATAAGTCCGAGTTGTGTCCGGTTTTTTTGCAGTAAACGTTTCGTGTGTAACAAAGGGATTAAAACACCCTGCTCTCCCTTTTCCTACCAATTTTTCAGACATTTCATGTTGAGTAGCAGAACTAAACGCCGCGTTTTGTTATTTTGAGTTATATTTTTTGTTTACTATTCTTCTTTAATAGGTCGTTATGATGAGATTATAAAGTGTAATTTAGCTGGCTAGAAAACTTAGCCAGTGCACAGAAAACGTAAGCTCAAATTTATTTATAAAATAATAATACGTATAGGTATAAGTAGTTCTAAAAGTGTGAATAGCACTTTAAAATAGTGATAGTAGTTTCAACAACAGGCAAAGCAACTTAATTGGCAAGACCGTGTAAATAGTACAAAATTGTTTTGTTCTTATCATATATTGTAAATTGAAACTAAATCCTTGCATATAATTAATATGTAAACAATGTTAGAAACATTTGCAAAATTTATTACTCACGATATTCGCATTAGATAGTTGTAATCAATACTTAGATTTATTGCATTTTGCATATTGTTGACAATCAGTACAAAATTACTATCATTTTGAATGGTTCATGTAAATATTAATAATTTACAAGCATCTTATGATGGTTGGATGTGTGTAAAGTTCACACAAAATTCATAAATTCAAACGCTTTTAAATATTCTTCCATAAGGTTAGTGAACATATAACGTTCAAAATATATAATTATTTTTAAAATATTAAAAAACTATACATAAAACTATATGTATTTAATTTTTATATTGTTATGTAGTTTATGAAGCATTACATTATTTCAATTTTACTATGTAAATATTGCTATTGCTTAATCTTCAAAATATAGGTAACTGCGATATTAAGTGCGCTTAAGTTAATAAAATTCAACTTATATCATGGTTTATAACTGAAAACTTTTGTTCTGTGAAATATGGTAAACAATAATTCCTGTAGTAAAGCATGAATTATATTATTTGAAGTTCATTAGAATGAACGCCTACCTATACTTACCTACACATGTAGGTCCAAAAATATACAAAAATATTTTATGTTATATTTTACAGCTATGCGCTATATCCCGTATACTATAGAATAATCAGAGGGAACCTATTGTTAAGACACTCCGTTTCCCACGCATCGCTCAATTTTCGAGACATTGTATGTCGAGTGGCATTACTTCACCACACATTGTCTTGTTACTAAAGCAGAGAAAAGAAAATAATTAATCCTCCAATTAGTATCGGATTTACAACCGTCGTGTTTACTATCGGACTCTATACCGCTAAACTACGACGGCCTCTTCATAAATTTAAACGAAAAAAAAACATAATGATAACTACTTATAAAAAAGAATATAACTGAACTGTATATTATTTAGATTCCCTAAATTATTTTTTTTGACAATAAACATCATCACATAAATACACTATCATTATTTAAAATTTTCGAGAATCGAACCCACAATCCTATCAAGCGCTAACTTTATAAATATGCATCTACAATTATTTCTGAATATATTATTATCAAAACGAACAATAGAATAAAGTAGAATAAACGCTTAGATCTAATTTATAGACGGATATTTGATAGGCACTAGTCCTTGCGAGTTACTTATTGGCGCATCTGATACGAGCCGACAGTCGACACTGACAGAGAACAAGTGGAACGTACCTTTGCTTTAAACTTAAAGGTAAAAAATTGTTTTATTAGGCCAGTCGTGGCGCAGGGATACAAACGTGCGGTTGTAAGCGCGATAGACTGTGATTTCGATTCCCACTCGTGGAAATGAAATATCACTCGTTACCAAAGCGAGAAAAATTAAATTTTCACTTTCCTCGCTCTAGTAACAAGGCAAAGCGCGGTATTGAGTTCCGCCACTCAATACCCAATGCCTCCAGAATTCGGTGGAAAATGAAGAACGGAAATGTCGTAGTGAGGACGGAGTGTCTTAACACACCTAGTGTCCACCATCCAGGTCGCTGAAAAAAAATATATTTAGTATAAATTATCTTTAGTTTGTTAATATTTATGCATGTAATGACATATCTCAGAAGTTATTAATAATCGTACTATTATAATTTTATCTCAGTTTCATGTTTTATACAGTAGTACGTGGCAAGGTGAAAACCAACGGAAGTAAACGGCGGAATTTAACTCCGCATTGCTTTGTTGATAATTATTATACCTTTTGAAGTATGTACATTTCTGTAATTCAAACCATAAATCAATCAAAGTATCGAATCCCATAAAAAATGTGTATACCATTGTTGGTGTACCCACTACCATGTTCCGAACGCAAGCGACGCGCCCCCCGCGACGCTTACGTTAATGCAAATACTGGTTGGTATTCGCGTCAAATTATAGCCATTATTGACAATGAAAGAAGTTAAGGTACTTCATCTACAAAAAGTGATTTTTTTTTAGCTTCACGCTGTATCCCGGTAAAATGTAAAACAGGGTAGGCAGAGGGGATTTAGTGTTAAGACATCAAGACAATCCGTTCCCCACCTTCCGCCGAGTTCTGGAGGCATTGCGTGTTGAGTGACGGAACTAAAAGCCGCGCTTTGCCTCGACACCAGAGCGAAGACATGAAAATATAAATGTAAATAAATATTTAAGTTCCTCGCGTGGGGAACCAGTCGAACAAATCAAACTCACAACCAGTCGTACATTACAGTCACACTTTGTGCCCCTGCACCTAATCGGTTGAGTAGTTTTGACGTGAAATCGTATGAAACTACATGATATTAATTTTTTCTTTTCAAGACTGATGTTATTCTCACGAATCTTCGTCCATCCATAAAGTAACATTTCTAAATACACAAGAAGGTTATCTCAGTTCGTTTTACAAAAAAAGGGAAAGTAAGTAAAGATATGAGTAAAAAAAAATAAAAATGCTTATAATATTTTTTAAAGTAAATTTCAATATGTTTTGTGGGTGTGAACTCCACCATGATTATATTTAAAAATATTTTCATTTCTCCACTGTGACATACAAAGAGCAGCGTTGAGTTCCGCCACTCAACACGCAATTACACGAAAAGTAGATTACAGAGTGTCTAAACACTAAACCTGTGGAGATAACGGAAAATATATTAGTTCTCGATATGGATAACCATCTTATTGTAATAAGTATCCCACTAACAATGTGCAATTTAGTTAAAGTCTAGAGATATGGGCAGATGCTTATCTACGAGTATAATGCAGTGTTAGGAAACGTCGGAACGTGAAAATTATTGTTACTTTAATCTATGTCTAGATGTCTGTTATAGACAAACTTTCAAATAATAAAAAGTTTTACTTAATATTTTACTTATCTGTTGTTTTGACGCCTTCCGGGCTTTGTAGAATGATTTATTAGGGGATACCATATTGTATACAAATTGGTTATTGGTTCAAAAGATTTTAATTTTTTTTGCTTCTCGCTGTATTCTGTATATAGCAGAGAAGGTAAGAAACCTGGAAACCTAGTGTTCAGACACTCCGTTCAGCATTAATACGCTTCCGTTGCTCCTTTCGGCCGAATTCTTGAGGTTTTGTGAGTTGAGTGGTACTCGACGCTGCGCTATGTCTAGTTAGAGGAGGACCAGATCGTGGAAATAAAAATATCATTTAGTTCAATTTCTCTAATTTCTTAGTGTTTTATCTATATATAGGTTCTATTTAGTTTTGACACGATCCGCGATAGGATTATATATACGAAAAGTTTATATTTGATGATTATAATTTCAAACTATATTTGAAGTAATACTTATCTAAATTTACATGTTATAAAATGTTGTTCTTTAACAACTAACAAAAATTTACAAAAGAGTTTAATTATATATTTTCATATAAAAAACATTAAAAAATATGAAAATTTTTATTACACAATAATGTCGTGGCGAGGGGTACAAGGTGTAAATGTAAACGCGACTGTTTGTGGGTTCGATTTTCACTAGAAAAAATGAAATATTTATTCAAATTTATATTTTGATTTCTTCGCTCTGGTGTCGAGGAACAACGCGGCGTTGAGTTTCAATACTCAACTTGCGATGCCTGCAGAATTCGGCGACAACTGGAGAACGGAGTGTCTCAACACTAGGTTAGGGGATATAGCGGGAAGCTGATTTGATTTATTAAAAATACTTTTAAGATTGAAAATAAATATAATACTATATCAATAAGCCCATTAACAATTGGACATGCTTCTGATTGCCCTACACCAGCGTCATAGAAGCAGTGGCGTAGCTAGGGTATTTGCTGCCTGGTGCGGCTTAGGACTTGTTGCCCTTTAAAATGGTCAAAATAATTTCAGATTTCAAACCACAGTAGAGTAGATATATATTTTTTTATTGCTTCAAAA
>DWQW01010505.1:0-12089 GCA_018249695.1 Heliconius erato demophoon
ATATCGCGGCCTCGGGCCGGATTTCGATGAATTATTTATGCGCAAACCGTTGGAATCATGTATTACCTGAATTAATTATTTTAAATACCTATATTTCCTCGCTTAAGTGACAATTTGTTGAATTCTGCTTAAAAAGGAGTAACTGTTATTTGGCAATAGTATGTATATGGCTAAAACAAAAGTAAAAGAGTATTCGTTCTTACTTTTTATGGGTGCTTATATTTGTATAGGGAAGCCAGGTGGCCCCAAGTTTTTTTTTTCAAAAAATAATAAGGATGAAAAATTTAAAAAACTTTTACACAAAAAAATCTGTTTGAGGTAAGTCGAGAAAGTTTGGGTTTTTCTTACAAAATTACAATTTCTTATTTAAAAAAAACCAGCTTCACGCTGTATCTCGTATATAGCAGGGTAGGCAGAGGGAACTTAGTGTTAAGACACTCCATTCCCCACTTTTCGCCGAATTCTGGAGGCATTGCGTGTTTAATGGTGGAACTCAACGACGCGCTTTGCCCCGACACCAGAGCGAAGAAAAGGAAATATAAATTTAAATAAATATTTCATCTCCTCGAGTGAGGATCGAATCAACCAGTCAATTTTGCGGTCACATTTTGTGCTTCTGCGCCACGACTGACGACAACTTCTTATTTTAAGGTTGAATAAATTAGAAATGCGACACACTTAGTACATAAACGTTAACTTGTCTTCGAAAGGATGCTATCAAGTGACTAGAACTGAGTGGACACCAGGCTTTCCGGGAAAATTTGTGTACATAGGTACCATATCTCTCATTAATCACAGATATATTATTAGATATTATTAGATAATAGGAAGTGTGTGAAGTGAGGAAAATAAACAAACGTGACTCTCTCGCTTCATTCATTGTTAGGAAGTTAAGTCGCATATTTATAGCGTTATATTTTATATGATATAAAGGGCATGAAATAAAGGAAACAGACACAAAAGCCATGTGTGAGCTAATATAAGTCAGGGCTCATAAATACCAAGTGGTCGTGTTCATTATTTACTCTATTTCTTACGTTCAAGCGTTATGGCTAGAATATATTATCACTTTGTACATAAGTGGGTAGGGAAGATATATATATGATAAGATAAATATTCGGTAATATACTGGATTTTTTTTTACATTTTTTAAAGTGTTAATCCACAGTTAGGAAAGAAAAATACTTATTTAGAAAACGTATAAAAACTGGTCGATTTCCAGGAGGCGCGGGTTCAAGCCCCGCAACGTTCAAATTTAGTAAATTCTGAAATACAGCTAAGCCCTTGGTCGGTGTTTTATTAAATACACTTAAATAAAGAGGTGAACTTATGAGGTGAGTCGTGGCGCAGCGGCACGAAGTGTGACTGTAAAACCGACTGGTTGTGGGTTCGATCCCCACTCGAGGAGATGAAATATTTACTTAAATTTATATTTCCATTTCTTCGCTCTGGAGGTGCTTCGCTCTGGTGCGTTGAGTTCCGCCACTTAACACGTAATGCGTCCAGAATTGGGCAGAAAGTGAGGAACGGAGTGTCTTACACTAGGTTGCTACCCTGCTGTGTGCGGGATACAGCGTGAAGCTGATTTATTTTTTAAACATTCGTATATTTCAAAGCAGCCGTAGCCGAACGGGGGCCGCTAATATTGTATATTTGTCTACGATTTGCATAAAAGGATTGAAACATTGAAATGTCAATCAGCCATTATATATTTAGGTAGTTCAACAATAATCCAATGTTAATGAATTGAAGCAGTACTCGTATTCATAATTCTACGGTAATTAAGCTTTATCAAGTTACTTTATAATGTAGCTATAATAAAATTTTGCGGAAAATTATGAGTAGGCACTTCTCAAATTAAGAATAGATTAAACGTGCTCTAAAGAGAATGAATCCGTTATTATGCTTTATTTTAATTGCAGCTTTATCAGTTCAGTTCTTGGTTTATAGCGTTTCGAGCGTGCCAATTGAGCACTAATCGCTTCGTCAATGTCATGTTCTATGGAGAGTACACGAAGGAGATTTTTCGATATTAAAGAGATAATGCTGCACAATAGGAATTGAATGCATGTCTTCTTTATGCTTGGGATCGACTCAGTCGGCAATCATTGCGGCGGGCAGCGCAGGAGTTCTTGGCGTTTCTAAGGGAGGACGTGCCATCGGCAAGGAGACATGGTGGTGGAATGACAAGATGCAGGAAATAGCTCGTGAAAAGAAGGTTGCCTTTTAGAAGTGGCAGCAATCCAACTCTCCTGCGAATATACTGGAGTACATAGTAGCTAAATGTGTCAGTAAAAGAGCTGTAGCCAGAGCCATAAGTAAGAGTTTATTACCGCTATATCATGATTTTGAATCTGTGAAGGGTAGAAGCTCATTTACAAACTGGCATGTTTTCGGTATAAAGCGACGCAAGATATCGCAAAATGTCTTTGCTACCGATATTCCCCGGGCACGCTGCTCTGTAGTCATACATTTGTAAGGGAGAGATGGAGAAGCTACTTCTAATAGTTGCTGAACACTCAGCATCTATGCAACATCATGACCCGCCTAATCTCGGACTTATTGCCATAATAACCCTTGACGAAACTCCTAATTGTCTTCAACGCTTGAAGAACGAAAAGCTGACGACATTTCGATCAAAGCGTGGAAATTGTTGGGCTCTCTTGGTTAGCTCATACTCTATTTACTAACCTTGCTAATCATATCTTCAACACTGGAAAGATGCCTCCGTGGTTGATGATGTATGCCGATGGCATAGCACTCATTGACGAGAACCGACTGATGCTGTAGCGTAAAGTGAACCTCAGGAAGTGTACGCTTGAGAACGGCGATCTTAAACTAAACGTGTCGAAGACCGAGTACATGGCCTGCGGCTCCCAGCCTTGAGCAATATCCATATAGGTCCTGGACCAGCCGTTAAGTTGGAAAAGTTCAGGTACCTTGGATCCGTTGTGCACGAGTCTGAAGGCATCGATCACGATGTCTATAGCCGGATAAACGCTGCCTAGGAAAAATAGTGAGAGGTTACTTGTGTGGTCTGCGATCGCAGGATATCACCCAAACTCAAGGGGCTGATACATATGAGCATCATTCGACCGGTTCTTTTATAAGGTAGCGAATGTTGGCCAGCACAGATAGCACACTCAGGAGTTTCAAATCACAGAAATAAATGCTGAAGTGGATGTGTGGCGTAACGCGGTCTGAACGCATATGTGACACATTAATTCGAGGTAGTCTTGGAGTCCGTGACATAGCGGATAAGCGCCAAGAGCATCGCCTGAGATGGTTTGGTCTAAGAACTATGTCGGATGCATGTACGAGACCTCCCAGACGCCCAAGGAAACGCTGGTTGGATGTAATACAGAACATGAGAGTCAGTGGTCCAACCACCGAGGACGCTAAAGAACGTGTAAAGTGGAGAAGGTTGAGTAGAAATTCAGACCCTGGCAATAGCCGGGATTAATGCCATTAAGAAGAATAGGAGAATGCATGTCATAAAAGCATCCGGTTAAAATACTACCCTCACCTATAAAATTAAAAACAATATATACGATATATACATTATATTGGATTTGTAATAAGTCATATTTTACAAATATTTTAGATTATAGTTTAATATTTATATCTAATATATTTACATAAAATTTACAGACAAACAGAGGACCAAACATAAACATTAACAAACAACTACCAAACATTAAATAAAGGCCAAAATAGAGGCCAGTCGTGGCGCAGGGGCACAAAATGTGACTGTAAAATCGACTGGTTGTGGGTGCGATCTCCACTTGTGGAAATGTGTAACGGAGTGTCTTATCACTAGGTTCCCTCTGCCTCCCCTGCTGTGTGCGGGATACAGCGTGAAGCTGATTTAATTTTTAAATTTTATATTACAGAATGATATTCACGCCTCTATTACAAAGGTGAAAATGTATAAGAGTTTGATCTTTAATTTGACGAGGGCATTACTTTTAGGCCTCAATTGTCAATTACGGTATAAACCTTTTGATGTGTTCGATTCACGAGCTGATTTTTCTTTCCTTTTTATAACATCATAAAATCATTCTAGGGTTGTGGAGCTGTCTACTTTATGAGCTGTTTAGTTTTCATCGCAATGATTGCCGACTTTTTGAAATTATAATAATAATTATAAGAATAACATTGAAAAAAAGAAAATTAAAACAAAGAAGTACATAAATACTCTACTCTAACGCATCTATTTAAAAGTTAAACTTAAAGACAAAAAATCCTTTCTTTAACATATATTTTTTTCTTAAGCAGGAACACCGCATAATTTGAAAAGGTCCCGACTGTTAATCCTAATAAACTATTGGGCTTGTTTATTTTCTTTTTAGTTTTATGCAGTTGGGGTTTTTGTTTTTTTAATTATTTTTTTTATTTTTCAGTTTTTTGTTAGGATTTATTATGGTAATATTATCATTGCTATATAGATTAGAGCAATACGAGGATTTCAAAAAGGTATAACATGATTATTCATGTTATACCTTTTTGAAATCCTCGTATTGAGTTCTTAAATTTGATACCCATATTGGTATTAACGTTAAAAGTAACGATTTTTTTTTTCACTAAGTCCAATAGCGTCCCACAGCCGCCATGATTGTTTTTTTTTGCGTCACCTATCTAAAAACACTTGGGCTGCTAATACAGATCTAACGATACCTCAATTATGTAAACCCGTTCAGCGGTTCTGGAGATATGAGGTAATAAAGAATATTACATACATACAAGACACCTTCCTTAGCAGTCGGGAAAAAAAATATTAGGTTAATCAAATTTACTTCGAGGTTTCAATAAATTTTGCTTCATAATTATAAAAGTACTAAATTATTAGGGGCCTATCGGGATCAATACTTTATTGGATTAGGAATATCCGAAGTCGAGTTTGGGTGGTGACCGCAGTAAGAGCAATAAGGTGCGTGAAGCGGTTGAGTCTTGTCTTAATTGTCAATAAACGTGAGTCCCAGGGCGCCCGAGCTGCTCTCGTCGAATAATTAACGAACTTCCGCGATTTTCGAGTTTGTAAATTGCCTCATGGTCTGGTCGACCCGTGGCCTGGTTCTCTGGTATAAATTATGTGCGCAGAAAATTAATCTTAGTGATTTACGAACAGCCTTTCTTTAAAGGTTTGTTTGTTTGATGTCGTTCCCGAAAGTTATCTAAGAATTTAATAAATTCTTTTATTTTCACGATTTTTACACATTTTAAATGAAACTATTTAACCGGATTAATTGCGTATATTATAGTATATTAGTATTGTACATTTTTGGAAACTCGACGCTTCGAACAGTTTGCAGCAGTGCGTGGTCACGGGTAGACCGAGGTGGCATTCGTCTGTCAGTTGACATAATTATTATATCCAACTACCGCCAACGATGAGAAATTTGACTTGAGAGAGAGAACTTGAGAAATTTTTCAATTTCAAATCAAATTTTTGAGATTTTGAGACTAATGAAGGAGATACTTTGTTCAATTATAGCCATTGTAAATTAGATAAAAATACTTACTAACTTTGAATTTAAATTTTAAAGACTTGGCTAATATTTGTGTATTGATGTATACTTGAGGCCAGTCGTGGCGCAGTGGCACAAAGTGTGACTGTAAAACTGACTGGTTGTGGGTCCGATCCCCGCTCGAGGAGATAAAATATTTACTTAAATTTATATTTCCATTTCTTCGTTCTGGTGTCGAGGCAAAGCGCAGCGTTGAATCCTGCCATTCAACACGCAATGCCTCCAGAATTTGGCGGAGTGTTTGAACACTAGGTTTTCTCTGCCTACACTGCTGTATGCGGGATACAGCGTGAAGCTGATTTATTTATTTATTTTGATGTATATCATCGTGCTGATCAATTCTTACTGATATATCCAATAGATATATAATATTTCGAGATTTCGTGTATAAGGACTTTTTTATATGTTATGTTCAGGTTAGATTCACGAAAATCTGCACATATTTGTTAAATCCTTTAAATTGTTATCGCTTAAACCATAGCAGCATCCGTCACACGTCTGCGGGTTGCACAGTGATTGCTTAAATAATCACGAATTTTACAACCCTTTCCTTTCATTAAAATGTAAACAAGCTCTATAAGGGAGGCTCGCAATTCGTCAGCAATCACGGGACTGTGGCAAACCAAGCATATAAAATTATTTATAAATACAGTTTATTAGCAAGTGTGATTTAAATAATATGCGAAACCGTCGTGGTGTAAGGGCAGCGTGTGTTGTGAGTTTGATCTCTCCTCGGAGGAACAAATCGTTATCTATTAATATTTTTTTCTGGTACTTAGGCAAAAGCACGGCGTTGAGTTCCGCCACTCAACACACAATGCCTCGAAAAATCGGCGGAAGGTGGGGAACGGAGTGTCTTAACACTAGGTTCCTTTCCTACCCTGATATATGCGTGACGCTGTGATTTAAATGATACATTCAAAGACATAAAAAATATAATAAGACAGAACCAGATAAACGTAAATTTTGAATCCACTATAAAATGCTGCCTTTGTAAATTAATACAATGGTTAGTAAATTCATAATTTGAACCGTTACAGTTAATTACAATCATTATATTGCATCATTAAAAGTATATGAACGCTGCCTGGTTATAAAATTAATAAACCATGTACATAATACTAATAATGTAATATTGGCTGTATTTGCATGGCTCTCTCAATATATGCATGTGTATTTATATAAATATGGTGAACTGCTTTCTGCTTCTAATTAATAATAGACTGACACAGCCACACTAACCCAGTTGTTGCTGACCAGATATTTTTTTTATTAATAGACTAAAAATGTACCAATTACTACTGACAACTGAGATATAAGTAAAATATTTTTGTCAAATTCGAGTATTGTAGTTTTATTTTTTTTATTATATGACATTTTTATTATGATGTTAGATGTTATCAGCTACACGCTGTATTCCGCACACAGCAGGGTAGGCAGAGGGAACCTAGTGTTAAGACACTCCTTTCTCCACTTTCTGCTGAATTCTGGAGGCATTGCGTGTTGAGTGGCAGAACTCAACGCCGCGCTTAACTTCGACAACAGAGCGAAGAAATGGAAATATAAATTTAAGTAAATATTTTATCTTCTCGAGTGGGGATCCAACCTCGTGCCGCTGCGCCACGACTGGCCTTTTGCCTAGCTTTGCCTAGTTATCATTCTTTTTAATTCTACTCATAATCTTGTTCAAGAGCTAGATACGCACCTATATAATTCTTTTTCGATTATATGAAGAAATTATGTAAGTAATTTGAACTACGGGAGCCGACGATGCTAAATCCGGATTTTCTCAAACGTCATAGGGACCCAATGGGTTGCGAAGCTTAGATGACAACAAGAAAAAAATATCATATAATGTATATCTTTTGATAGGCGGAGTAAGCGGCCATAGATTTCCAAAAATGTAAACAAAACTGTTGCATGGACATACTCGAGCGCCTCAGATATTGGTAACATCCATGTCTTAAGTATTCTTAAAAATGTAACTATGTTAATCTGAATATTTCCATGATCTGGTCCTACGCAAGGGTTAAAAATTAAAAAAAAAATGATCGTAAATTATATAATAGTCTGACGATTTGGACGCGACGCAAATTCGCAATCATTGTTAGAATGTTGCAAAAACTATTTTTTCTCTTTGAAATACTCAGGCATGTCAACTTAATATATATATGGTTTATCTTCACGTAGAGCTAGACGTATTATCTCATAATCTGACGATTATCAGAAAGGCCAGTCTAGTAAGATATTTTTTTAAGATATTGATCGCAATCAATTAAAAGGCTCAAGAAAAAGCATTTAAAGAAAAAAGTGTATGTTTGAAGTAGAACACTTGTAAATATAAGTAAATAATTATTAAAAAAAATTAGTATTTTTTTATTTTTATCTTCATCGATGGGTGAGGGAGGAATAGAAACATAGAGAAAGGCAACCCGTAACTGATTAATCTTTATTAATCAATTTTTATTACTTCGCTTGTGGAATTTGTCAGATTATACATTTTACATAATCCTTAAATTATTCTCTTCAAAATAAAAAAATTGCCACGCTCGGGAATGTCGAGATAACGTTTTTTTTTATACCTTTGTAGCTCTCCCCCTTTTTTTTCGATCTTGAGGTTATTGCTGTTAGCCCTATTGGCTTTTACAGCGACACCAGTGGGGATAACCGTCCCTCTTCTTTACGTTACTCCTAAATTGTCAGATTAGTAGAATATATATGATTTTGTATGTAACTAACTCACTATACCTTAATCTGACATTCTGAAGTATTTAACCGAGTACAAAGAATCCCCCAGTAAATTAATCTGCAGCGCTTTAGTAAATCCCGAACTCCCTGTTTCGGCTCTCCTCCTATTACAAAGCATTAAGAAATGATTATTGTGTGTCATTCCACACACTTCGCACCGTCGTAAGTGCTATAAAAAATTCATTGCTAGGCTCGATGGTCATCCGTCTAATGACGGATGACAGACGAAGGGTAGACACTATAATATGTATAGAAAGTGTCCTCCTCCAATACTACTTTTAAAAATTCCACGAAAACAAATCGGTTAGTATGATAAATCGTCGGATAAGTTAAGGTGTGTGCATAACGTTAAAATTGTTTAAATTTTACATATATACTCGTATAAATACGGTATAAAATTAGATACATTATGTTATTTTGCGTAATCACCTTACACGCAACGTCCACCATAACACTATTGACATGCATAATAATCTAAGCTATTTTAACCGAATATTTTGGAACAATTTTACACAGACGTTTCACACACTTTACAGTTACAGACTATTGAAAAGTATATATATGGGCTACTATACTTTACAGTATAAACTATACGTGAAATGCTTTTGTTTCAACTTGTATATTTATATATTTTATTGCTGTACGGGAAAAATCTTTTTATACTTTGCGGCAGTATATGCAAGTTCAATTTATTAACGTGGTACACTGCTGCATACCCTAATATAGCAAAGGTTAAGGGAACCAGTGTTAGCACACTCCGTTCCCCACTTTCCAATTTCCAATTTTTGAGAAATTTCGTGTTGAGTACCATAACTCAACGTCGTGCTTTGGCGAGGAGATGTCTGTAAGTCATTCTATAGAATAGAATCCACAACCGTCGCGTTTACAGTTTTAATTAAAAAATTAAATAATTTATAAATATTTCAGTATAGGTAGTTTTTTTCTAATTTTATTGTGATTTTTTGTGGTAGATTTAGTATTAGGTCCCCAAATAATTTAATATTAAAAATTTAAATGGTCAAGTTTATACAAAAGAAAGATATTTATATGGGATGTAAAATATTTAATGCAATTGTATACATATAAAAATAGGTACGTATATTCCCATTTCATATAGTTATTATGTAAATAATCTATATATATAAAAGGACTTGTGCTGACTGACTGAGGTAAGACGCACGCAGAGCCGTAACCACTGATGGTAGAAAAGTGAAATTTGGGCAGATGTTTATTTTCATATTCTGGACATCCACTAAGAAAGGAATTTGAAAAATTTTAACCCTAAAGGGATGAAATAGGGGTTGAAAGTTTGTATGGAAAAAAAATTTAATCTGTACCGATTTTTATAAAATTTGAAAATCAGCCTCTTAAAAATATTTCATTGAACACATGTTTAATGGTTTTTAGGAAATCATCCTCTAAGGGTTCAAATAAGGGGTTGAAAGTTTATATGGAAAAATCTTTAAATTGCCACCGATTTTTATAAAAAATTAAATTCAGACTGTTAAAAATATTTTATTGAACACGTGTTTCGTGGTTTTTTTAGAATTCACTCCTAATCAGCGGGCGAAGCCGCGCGCGTCCTCTAGTTAAATATATAACTGACAGGCGAACGTCACCTTAGTCTAACTGTGACCACGGCAAAGTGTTCGAAACGGTTACATGATGTATTTTGGTTTTATATTCATATTAAAATATACAAAAAATATCATTATTTATTATATATCTCGTAGCCGTTGTGACAAAGGGGCACGCGTGTGTAAAAGTAAACGTGACAGTTGTGAGTTCGAATCCCATTCGGGGGAATGGAAAATTTAATATAGTTAGGAAAACTTAGTTCTGATAGCGAAGAAAAGCGCGGCCTTAAGTATTATTAAGACACGGCGTTTGCCCTACCTTCCAGTATATCCAGCGGAAAGTAGGAAACGGAATGTTAACTCTAATGTTAACACTAGGTTTCCAGGATCCTTCTGCCTACCCTGCCATATGCGAAAGAAGCTAAAAAATATTTACTTAATTTTAGATATCGTTCTAAAGAAATACAATTTTTCTAAGTAAATTCTGCACTATTTAATAATATATATAGCATATAGTTTCATACAGTGTCCGAACAAATAACCATAAAGCGACCGCTACTTTAATCTAATATAAGTACGGTCTCTCGCGGAAAACACTGTGCGGAAATGTCTCCTTATTTTTTTTGTAATATAATTTTTATATCTTTCGTTCGATTTTATTATATTTGTTCTTATATATAAAATAACTTCTTAAGAAAATATTATAATATGTATATATAATTAAAAAACAATAAAGAATATCTTATATTTCTGAATTGTACAATTATTTAATAGCAGGATGCCATTAATTAAAGACTCAACTTGACTTTTTAAATTTTTTATTGTAAATTATTTGGGGACCTAATACTAAATCAACTCCACAAAAAATCAAACAAGCTACGTCGTACTCTTCACAAGTGCATTGTAGGAACATACATGTTTTTAATATCCTTCAATATTATGCGTTTTAATGATTTGTAAAATAATACTTAGGTCAGTCAGTTAGGTTTGCGATTTGCGGTTTCTCAACGAAATAAGAATGATTCGATTCCCACTCAGGAACCTTCGCTTCTAAGCTTTTGATTTAGTAACTGTACAAAGTGCGGCGTTGATTTTCGTCACTCAACACAATATCTCAAAAAGATAGGATAGGAACAGGATAAAATATATGTTGAAGGTGAGAACAAAGGGTCTCAGTACTAGTTGTACCTTGCTTTATGAGGGATATAACACGTAGCCAAAAAAAATCATTTAATATACTATATTACTTTTATATCTATAAAATATTAAAAACCTTCATTAACAACATTTGTAATTAAATTCCATAACAGATGATATATATTATTTTCAGGTAAAATTGTAAAATGTCAATTTTCTTGTAAATATTTTAAGCGCAGTTCTTTGTTTTTGTTTCTATAATAACTTTACGTAAAAGCCTATATATATATATATGACGCCTAAATATATATAAAGCCTATATATATGACGTAAAAAATTACTTTTATAGTTTGACGAGCCCGCAACTTCGTTTGTTTGGACAATAAAACGTTAAATCTCGTTCCTATAGGAATTCTGACAAATGTCATCCACTACATACGAAGATCACAAATTTCATCCACTAAAGTAGGGTTTTTTAATATTATATATTATAGACGGATATTATTATACTACGAAACTACGAATACAAAGACCTCAATCTAAGTAATTTAATTTAGTCTGTAAAATTTAAACCAAATAAAACAGTAAACATTTTATAAGTATATTAAAGTGTTTATTTCAAGATGTGATGGTTGTAGATGTAAAAAGTCCTTAAAATAATTTTCTTGTTCAAAATTATTTTAGCTTTGTAATATGCCGAATATGCAGTGTCTATTAAATGTTAGAAAAATTAAAAGCGGTTTAACATTATATAAAGTCTTCTCTACCCCACCATGTTGTGTGCAGAATGCAAAGCTGACTCAAAAAATGTGCTCAAAAAAATCTGCTATAAATAACTAATTAATACACGTACATTATATTTTTTAGCTTCAGGCTCTATGCCGCAAATGGCAGGGAAGACAAGGGGAACCTAGTGACACTCCATTACGACTGCCGACGTGCCCACTACGGCTACTACTCTAGATTCAAATAATTATACAGTGTCACATTGTAAAACATTCAACTATCATATTCATAGAGAAATGAATGTAAAGCTGATACCTAAAAAAGGCATACAAATAAAGCAAAATACTTAAACATGAGGTGAACTGCGTCACTT
>DWQW01010506.1:0-12088 GCA_018249695.1 Heliconius erato demophoon
ACGCCGCGCTTAACCTCGACATCAGAGCGAAGAAATGGAAATATAAATTTAAGTAAATATTTCATCTCCTCGAGTGGGGATCGAACCCACAACCAGTCGGTTTTGCAGTCACACCTCGTGCCGCTGCACCACGACCGGCCAATTATAGTACTGATTGGATATAATCATATCGATTTTTTACTCTACTATTCTGGAAAGGAAAAGCGCAGCGTTCGGTTCCGCTTCTTAATACACAATGTCTCTTAAATATAGACTGCCTCCCTAAAAATAAATGAAGTATTTTAACATAGCGGGACTCGAACTTCTGCCTGTTGAGAACTGTCCAAGCATTCTGATCTCTAAGCCATACATTCTTATCAACCTAAGGAAAGCCGTAGTATGGAACATTACACTTTGAAAGAAAATGTTAAAAATATAAAGAAAAAAAATCCTAAAATTAAAAATCCATTCAGTAAAGTTTGTCTCATTTTCCCCCTCGTATCAAGTTTCCGTGGTTTGGTTATAATATGACAAAATAACTCGCAAAGTTCGTAACAGGCGCTACGTTTTAACAATTTTGCGGCAACTTCACAAAGAATCTGCATCGGGCTTCAAGAAACAATGTTTTGCATGTCTAACAATATATTGGACTTAGTAATAACTTTTATAGAATTTTTCGGAAAATAAATATGAAAATAAAGAGGCCATCAATACAAGGATAAACCAGGATAGATTTTCCAGTGGCGTAGATGCCCCACTTTCTAAGCACTCTATTTATAAAAAATAAAATTGGTAATATGTTTCTTAAATACTTTTTAACATTTTTAAAGTTGTAACAAGCGTATAAGAATTTCGACGTAGCTCGATGAGAACGTATGGCTTAGATGATCAGAGCGCTTGGACGGTTTCCAGAGAGGCGCGGGTTCAATTTCCGCTACGTTAATATTTTTATACGTTTACTTAATAATTATAAAATAATTCATACATCCTAGTAGTCATCGAACCCATAACCGGCGCATTAACAGTCAGAGATTATTGTACCGCTGTGCCACATTTACCTTTTAATATTACTATATAATTTTAAAAAAAGAGCTTCACGCTGTATCCCGCACACTAAAAGGCAGACAGAGGGAACCTAATGTTAAGTCACTCCGTTCCCCACTTTCTGCCGAATTCTGGAGGCATTGCGTGTTGAGTGGCAGAACTCAACGCCGCGCTTGTCCTCGAGATCAGAGCGAAGAAATGGAAATATTTCATCTCCTCGAGTGGGGATCGAACCCACAGCCAGTCGGTTTTATAGTCACACCACGTGCCGCTGCGCCACGACTGCCCTCAGTCTACAGTTCTATTAAGTTGTATATCATCAAAATTAACCGTCCAAGTTGAAGGATATTAGAAAATAAAGATATTGCTTTGAAGAACAATATTCACAGTACTATAACAATAATACTCTAATACAATAACTGTGTAAAGGAACCGGAGCGGTATTGTTATCTCATTGTAAATATTTTCTCAAATATATTTGTTCTTTTATCAGATTTATTTTGAAATTTAATATAATTTACTTTAACTGGAATCATATTAGATTTTCTCTTTACATTCTTAATATATATCTACACTAATATCAAAGATAGCTGGTTAAAATTGAAGAATTACTTTTATATAGGATAGTTTATTTTGTCAAGGAAGGCTGCAGGCTAGCAGTTTGCTCATCTTTCTGTCTGTTGTTTATCTCGAGATTGTGTGGAGCAAATATTAAGTATAACTAATTTAGAGCAATCAAAAAAAGTTTTTGCCGAATTTTGTATAAATTTCGCAGCATAATTAAAAAACATTGAATCTTTCATTTAATACAAAATGAATAAAGTGTGATTGCAAAACCGACTGGTTGTGGGTTCGATCTACACTCGAGGAGATGAAATATTTAATTAAATTGATATTTCCATTTCTTCGCTCTGGTGTCGAGGCAAACCGCGGCGTTGAGTTCTGCCACTCAACACGCAATGCCTCCAGAATTCGGCAGAATGTCTTAACATTAGGTTCCCTCTGCCTACCCTGCTGTGTGCGGGATACAGCGTGAAGCTGATAAATTTGTAAACAATATTCGTTATAATGTTGGATAATGAAAATCTACAGGGCATTTTCTGTAGTTGCTTGCAATTTTTTATTTATATTACACCCGCTCGTGGTTCTGCCAGCTTGAACACACATAATACAATTATTATTTTACGAATCTCAATTACTTTCGTGTTCTAACAATTTTATTTTTTGAATAACAACATATATTTACATGGTAAAATAATATTTCAGTAAATCGGTTAAGCTATTTATGAGATTAACGTGCATAAACGGACAGACAAGACTATAAGCAAAAATTTATAGATATAATTTTATTTATATATCTTCTAAGTATAGACAGAGGTCAGTTACAATTAAATATAATATATAGTATAAGTTACAAATAAAAATTATTACAAATTTATAATTGTAGTTCATTTCATACAAAATACATGCACAAATTTAAGTTTGTCTACTTTTGATAATGTGGTACTTCCTCAAGACAATAACCGTAAGACGATCCTAAAATTGATACGGAACCCTCGATTGGCGAATCTAACTCGCACTTGACCGGATTTTTTTATTATAACTATTTCTTACTGCACTAGCTGTTATTAGGCTCGTCTCAAATTCAAATATTCTCGCTTCGTGGTATATTGATCTATCCTCCAAATTTTACGCAAGATCATCCATTTATTACAACCACCACCCGTTTTTGTGTAAAACTGACGCACCAATTAAGAACGGCCATGACTCGCAAAATCTAAATATTGAAACATTCTTTGGCAAAATGAAATTAAATTTTAAAACGCTTTATGATTATAAGGTCTAATCGGAAGGTCATCGTGAATCGTCTTCTTTAGTGAATATTTTTTTAACCGACGCGACGTCTATAAGAAAGGAGGTCAATTCGACTGTATTTTTTTTATGTTTGTTACCTCAGAATTTTTGACTGCGTGAAGCGATTTTGATGATTTTTTTTATTTGAAAGCTAGTGGTCCATTTCTGACAATGATATCTATGAGAAAATCACATAAGTCTTAAATTTGCATTAGGTATGTGCGCGACAAATGGATGAATAGCTCAATAGCCATCCGATTCCGACGATTCTCATCAAGCTAATGCTACAACAACCATACTACAACATCCAATTCCAACTAAGCCTGTTTGTTTTGCTTTATATAAAATTATTTTTTATTTTTTAGTTCGTTTTAGAAGTCGGTTTTTTTTTGTTAAAAATTATTTTTTTCATAATTATCAGCTAATCAGCAGTTAGTATATTTATCTGCTACTTAAACTAGGCTTATAACTAGAGATAATTATCTAGATGTTTTATTAATAAGAGAGAAAATACTTTGAGTATTTTTAAACTACCTTTTTGTAAACATTTAACTTATTATCTATTAACTTAATACCTATTACAGTTTTACAATTAATATATAGTTGTGTTTTTTATTCTAATTGCCTGTCGGTGGATAGTGGGTTCAGGATGTGGAAGGTATAACCGAAGTGGTCATAACTTCTACTAAAGAGGATATGACCAATTCGTTTCTATCTTTAATGGTCATTTTTAAATTGTATTCCACAATGCCTTCCATTGTTTTACCATTGTTGCACTGCAGATCAACCATTATATTAAAATTACACTATCCTATCTCAGTAACTGACGTAAAGTAAAGTTGTGGTTGAGTTCGATCTCCAATAGAGGAAATTATTATTGTCAAATTATTTATATTTTTATTTACGTTAGCGACTCAATTTGTTACAGGTAAAATATTTATTAGCATTTAATTAAACAAAAAAGAAACAAGGAAATTCGTAGACAAATTTAGATGGCCAAAGGTACTCTACTCATGAATTTAAGGTAGAGTAAAACAGTTCACAAAAATGAGACTAGTAGGAACTTAGATGAGAATATCAACAGTTTTGAAATGTAGAGCTAGAGGAGAATGTTGCACTTGTTGCATGGACTCCTGTCCATTGTAAAGAACCAACAAGTCACTCCTCAGACAACTTAAAATTTTGAACCAAACTCCACCACCAAATTTAACGACGAACAACTCTCATACTTTGGTCATACGTTAAGATAATCTGATAATATTGATAAATTTACTGTTATTGGCAAAGAAGATAGTAGAAGATCTAGAGGCCGATCGCATTGCCAAAAACATTACTGGATTTCCTATTACTAACGCATTAAGGCAATCTGTAACAGGATAGCATGGAAGGATCTCCCCAGTCGTAGCCTAATAAAACAAGCACGATATTTCGGTAATGAAGAAAATTACGAAGAAACCATCGACATAGTTTTATAAACGATAAATAAATAAAAAATCTTTAGCTCTAAAGCTCTTCTTAAGCATCGACAGAGTTGTAAGCACTCCCTTTGGTTTTAGTCTAAGATCTCACCAAGTCGACTTGTTTCTTAACATAACTTTATATTATCCATTCAACAAAACAAAAAATATTCTGTTATAGTGCAACATCTGTTGATTATGTTAAAAAAGACAATACAAACCGGCAGGTAACAATGAGAAAAGTTTTAACCAGACCTCAGTACGTGTTACACAACTGTTTGATAAGTTTCTGTTAACTTATATACAAGGTATCTGATAAAGATTTTTACCAGCTTCACATTTTATTTTTCATATAGAGTAGTAAGTAGAGGAACTCTGTTCGAATTCGAGATATTAGGTGTTGAACGAAACTTGCGGAATCGAGCGCCGCACTTTCACATCAGAAAAATAAAAATTATTCATTCCCCATGAGTGGAGGACAAACCAGTAACCGTGGTCTACACGTATTTACTGTTCCACTGTGCCATGATAGCCTTTGACGGTGAATGTTTATAAATATTAAGCTATGTTATATGTATCTTAACAATATTATTTTTACAACTGCACATCTATATGTGAACAGTTCACCGTGTGTATTTCAGAAGCTTAACAATATAGTATGTGTTTTTTAAACCATTTTCGTTCCCTACTTTCCGCTGACTTCTCGTGACATTACGTGGTGAGTGGCTGAACCAAAGCAATGATAGGTTTCCACACCGTCACACCAATATGCCACGACAGCCTCATAATATCAACATATATATGTTTTAAATGTATATGCATTTCTTACTATTCTATAAATCACCTAATGGTTTAATGAATTAAAGCCTCCCTTTATTTATAGTAATCTATAAAAAAACCTTCACACAGGCATCCGAGAAACTAAGCTAAATCGATATGTAAAGTTGAGCGTTGCCAAATTGTCAGCAAGTTAGAACAAAAACTACCTCAGCGTTTGTTAACATATTGTGGAAGTTTCATTTATCTTATCATCGTATGTAGCGGCACCAGCGAGCACTCTAATAAAATTTTTTGAGGATAGAGAATTTACTAATAGATTTCTTTGATAAATTATATAATTCGCTGTGGGTTAGATTCTGTGGGAATCAATTATTTTATATTTTTATTTCTTCGCTCTGGTTACAAATCAAAATCAAAATCGTTTTGAACTCTGTGGCTCAACAGTAATGTCTTGAAAACCGTCAGAAAGTGGTAAATGAAGTGCTTTAACCTTAACAACCTGCTATATACTATATATGGCTATATAAGAATTCGGCAGAAAGTGTAGAACGAAGTGTCTTAACATTAGGTTCCCTCTACCTACCCTGCTGTGTGCGGGATACAGTGTGAAGCTGAGAAGATGAATAAGAGATGGTAAGCTTCATGAGTTTATTGCATCGCAAACAAGTAACAACAAGTTACAAATGGCTCGCATAGAGTTTGGCACTCCGTTCTTTCTGTTTGTCTTCTGTAGGCAAAACGGCAACCCCGTTAGTAAAAAAATACTAAACTATTATCGCTATAATAAAACCTAAAAGCGCTTATTCCACTTATTTAAGTAATACTATACTAATATTTAGGCGGACTCCAAGCACCGTCTCAGAGGACCTTGAGTTAATGACGCGTTTCCATTTCTCTCGAGAGACAGGACTTTCTTCGCCAGCGCGGGGTCAGACTCACTTTCTATGATAAATAAGCTATAAAGTGAGGTCCTTGAGGGACACTCGGATTAAAATGATTTAGAAGTAATATCAAATATATTGTAGTGAAACGGTTGATATTGTTTATAAAAAACTAGCTCTTACTTTCTACTTCGTCTACTTCCGCTAAATAAAAATAACTAAGAGTTTTGTATGTCACATTCTAAGTGCTTTTTAACATCTTAAAGTGTTATTCCACACTTAGGAAAGAAAAATATGTTAGTTTCTAAAGAGGCGCGGATTCAAATCCGGCTATGTTAAAATTTTTATACGTTTCCTACTTAAGTATTTTTCTTTTCTAAGTGTGGAATAATACTTTAAAATGGTAAAAAATTATAAAAAATTGTATTCTCTCTTGAGAAACGATAATTCTAAGTAATTATCTTTGGGTAATGGAAATTTGTAAAAATCTTCCTACAGAGATACTAACAACATAAACAATAACTGTAACAAGCGTATAACAATTTCAACGTAGCTCGATGAGAACGTATGGCTTAGTGCGTCAGAGCGCTTGGACGGTTTCCAAAAAAGCGCGGATTCAAATCCCGCTTTAGGCTTCCTCGATAAATAAACACCACTACATATTTTTTTATTACCAGTAGTTACTGAGATTAGCGCGTTTAACCTTAATAATAAGTATTCAGACTTCAGCTTAATAATAATAAGTATAAACATAGATTTTAGATATTTAACTAAAAAAACTAAGACAGTCATTTTTTAGAATAAATAAAAAAATAATCATAACTGACTGCTTTCCCTTCGTTTTCATAAAAGTTTGTTTAGTTAATGGCGCGTCTCATTTCTCTCTCGGGATATACTTCACTTCGCTGTGCAGCAGTTTTACACTTTATTTGTAAATCGAAAAAGAAAGCAATTGCAAGTGAAAATCGAAATGACTAAAAAAATACGCTAAGCTTTGCTTATTTGTATTGATTGTGATTAGTTTCTTTAATGTTGACTTGCTTTTTTTTTATTGACTTCTGTAAAGGAGGTTTTCAATTCGACTGTATTTTTATATTTGTTACCTCAGAACTTGGGACTGGATGGATCGATTTTTATAATTCTTTTTTTATTTGAAAGCTGGTACTTTCCATGTAGTTCTATTTTAATTGAATGGGAAAATGAGAATATCACATAAGTCAGAAAATTTCATAGTTTACTGTTCGAAGTATTTGTTTATTTTTTTAATTATTTGGATTTTGGACTCGAATATTCGAATTAGAGACACTCCAACGATCCTCATCAAAATCCTTGGGGGCAGCTTACGTTCAGGACTGGCGTCAGGAGGCTGACGGTGATGATGATGGTGTTCAAACTTTTAAAATCACTAATAACTCAATTCAAGTCAATTTAGTTATTTAAATATCATTCGAGTACTTGTTACGGTATGATAAATTCTATGGTATGTAGTCAGTGTATGGCTGTCTTGGCACATCGGAGTATATCTGTATACGCAACGGTAGTGGGTAGTACTAATCGGGAGAATAAATTGTTTAAATTCCCTCTCTACGCCGCGTTCGGTTTAGTTAGCAACGAAACCGAACGCGGCGTTGAGTTCCGCCACTCAACACGCACCGTTTTAAAAATGTGGTTGAAAATAAGGAACAAACACCAGGTTCCCTTTGCTAAACTGCAAAATTTTTGTATATTTCAATTTTTCACTGTAGAGGTAACATAGTTTTTTATTAAATTTGATTTTGTCATATTTGAAAGGACGTTGACGTTCGTTTGTATGAATATATTTTTTTAGAGGTGCATTCAGAACAGTAATCTGTTCTATAGAAAGTGGTTATTATAAAAATGGATTATTCGGAAATACTATTCAATGATTTATTTTAATAAACTGAATAAAATGTAGAGCTTTTGAAAATGTGAATAAATATATATGATATATTTTTTTTATTTTAAATAGGTTATTGGATATGTTTTGTTTGTTTGAGCTTCGAACTATAATTATAATAAATTTAAGGCCAGTTGTGGCGCAGGAATATAAGCGTGCGATTGTATCTAAATGCAATAGGTGAGACCGGGTGGACCCTAAAATAGTATAACTTTTAGACCCATCATCGATGTGTGTTGAGATTTCGAGTATCGCGAACGTACATTTCAGAGCTTTAGCACCAACTCGGGCCGCGTCAGTAATTACGTAAGTAAATTATTCAAAATAGAATTTATATTTTCCTTACTGAAATTGTAAAATTAGCAAAGGTACGTTATCCTTTTATTGTTAATTTACTATAGTATTAAAAAGTCCATCAATAAATTATCTCTTTGCATAATTTTAATGATATTTTCTAAAATATGTAATTAATTCTTACAACGGCCAGCATCAGCTCGAAGAGCTTCCATGAGATACCACACTATCTCATGAAGATTTATCACAAGTTTCGACGTTCGTTTCGATTAAAAAAATATAAGACGTATTAAAAAAATATGTTGATCTTTGTGTACTACGTATGATTGTGTAATAGTAATAAATGCATTGTGATTTACCAAATACTTATGTTTTATTGCTATATACATATAATCAGAATCAGAATCAGCTTCACGCTGTATCCCGCACACAGCAGGGTAGGCAGAGGGAACCTAGTATTAAGACACTCCGTTCCCCACTTTCTGTCGAATTCTGGAGGCATGCGTGTTAAGTGGTAGAACTCAACGTCACGCTTTGTCTCGACACCAGAGCGAAGAAATGAAATATAAATTTAAGTAAATATTTCATCTCCTCAAGTGGGGATCGAACCCACAACCAGTCGCGTTTACAGTCACACTTTGTGCCCCTGCGCCACGCCTCTGCCTCACTTAACTAACTAGTTATTAGCAAAATCTTAGGTCAAATATTTCAGTCCGTGAGACCGGCGTAACCAAAACTGGAAGTCAAATTAACGTCACGTCTCATTTGAGTACATATTTTGTGACTATAGATGTATCCTTTAATTCAAAAAGTACTGAACTGATTGATTTACATGATTACTTACAGTACAACACATAGGTTGCAATTTATGTACAGATTTTGTGTCATTGGTCTATAATAATACTTCAGGCGAAGATGCGTTCGGACCACTAGTTTAAATTATTTGATTAAAAAATTTGATAATGTGTGACTGTAATGCGACTACGGGGAATAAGTTATTACTTTTAAATATTTTCATTTCTCTCTCTGGCACCGAGAGAAATGGGGAGCGGAGTGTCTTAAAACTAGATTCCCTCTGCCTACCCTACTGCATGCGGGATAGAGTGTGAAACTGATTAAATTTTCTATAAATATTTACTGAATATCATTCTCTAAGCAATCATAAGAAGCACTTTTTGGCTTGAGACTATAACCACATAAATAAATTGTTACAAGCGTATTACAATTTCAACGAAGATTGAAGGCATCGTATAGGCTAGTGGTCAGAGCACTTGGACATGGTTTCCAAGGCTTACAAATCACATCTTTAAAGTTTAAAATATTAGACACCAAAATTAGATTTCAGAAATTATATATTATACAAATTCTAGGCCAACAGCTAACTAGTTGTAAACTAATTTTGACAATCTGGCGATGTTTCATGTAAATTTTGATCCAATCGATTAAAGTAGCCTTAAGCACATAATCGATATTCCATTATCCGAGTTTCAATAACTTAATTAACGTTTTGTGTAACGCCTCAAGCTTTGACCTTAACTTGGCGACCTCCTTCGTCTCGCATCTCATATCGATATTGCAAGGAGTTTAGACGTTTATTAATATTAATGATGGTTTCATATGATGATTGTGAGGAAGAGAAGATTTTTGAAGATCTAACCGCTGTACTATATTGTATAAATTTATTAATTAATATATGGAGCTAAGTTTTTTTTTTAAGTTATTCGTAATTTGATCATAATGACGCAGCAGGACAGCGTCTACTGTACTTGAGGGGCTAATACTATTTTCATTTCTCTGTTTTTACACAAAGCACGGCGTTGAGTTGCGCTATTCAACACGCAATGTCTCGTCAATTTGAGTAACTTCATACACAGCTTAAGTTTTGTATGATAACATTTTATTATTCCTTATTATTTAACTGATATCTTAAAATTTCACGTAAACATATTATATTATTTTTGAATATCTTACCTGAGACCAGACGTGGCGCAAGGTATAAGCATGTAACTGTCAATACGACAGGTTGTGAGTTCGATTCCCACTCGACAAAATTAAATATTTAATATTTTAATTTCTGCGCTCTCAAACTTAAAAAATACCCAGCGTAATTATATAGAGGATGTTAGATCTTAAACTCCCATCAATTAATTATTTAATTGTTATCACATCTTAATTAAGTATACAAAATTAAGTAAATACTGTTCTAACAAACTTTCCAGTACAACTTTATACACACAAAGGGAGGCAGAGGGAAGGTGAGAGGTGATTAAAGACAAATTAAAACGTCTTTATCCCATCAGCAAGCAGTTTGAAACGTGAGCTTGAATCAGCTTTATCAAGTTTTGTTGGAGTTCCCGTTATGTACGGGTAATGCTAATACGGATGGTTTAATTTCTATATAGAATATAAGGTATGTATAATTTTGTAGTCTGTTTATTTACTTATATTCGTAGAATTAAAAAAAATAATTATTAATGTAGAGTCTAGCGGCGTTGAGTTTCGCCAATCAGCACACAATGTTTTAAGGATTTGGCGGAATCTGCATGGGAAACGAAGTGTCTTAACAATAGGTTCACATATTCTCTTTGCCTGCCACGTAGCAGACGTGCGGTATACAATGTGAAGCTAAAAAATAAATATTATTTCGAGTGGTATTTGAACTCCAATCATCGTAATATTTGTAAAGGCGTATTAAATAAAAAAAAATAAATCAGCTTCACACTGTATCCCGCACACAGCAGGTTAGGCAGAGGGAACCTAGTGTTAAAACACTCCGTTCCCCACTTTCTGCCAAATTCTGGAGGCATTGCGTGTTGAGTGGCCTCGACACCAGAGCGAACAAATGGAAATATAAATTTAAGTAAATATTTCATCTCCTCGAGTGGGGATCGAACCCACAACCAGTCGATTTTACAATCACACTTCGTGCCGCTGCGCCACGCTACGATTTAAATACTTATATTATATTTTCAGCTTAACACTTTTTCCCACATTTTATTAAACACATGACGTAGAGTTAAAACATTATTTTCTGCACTTTCTGCTCGAATTGGAATTTCTAATTGCGAGTTTAGTTACGTAACTCAACGTCGCGTTTTATTTTAGACTAGCGACCCGCTCGCGGCTTCGCCCGCTTTAACTACTGAATTATTCACATAATGTACCTATGTTTGCAAAGCACTTAAGATTACTAATGTGAAAATTATTGAAACCTTTAAGCAACCCACATTTTCGTAGCTCCAATAAGAATGTTCCAATTGTTTAAAAAAATACACACCTGAACAAATGACACAAACAACAGAAAACTTAAACGAAAGAAATTATAAGCAACAGACTACCTACTATTCTCTTACCCAAAAATACTTAAACGAAAGACGTAACCAACAATGCCGCGACAAAATACATTATAATTATTGGATAACTCCAAAATACGTGCAATCGCTTCTAAATTTACTTTGCTATAGACCCAGGCACAGAATTGAAGCATTCTCTCGTCCATCTCCGTAGTAGCTCCGAACGACATCTGGGCGTTGGTTCCATGGCCGTGGTCTCAAGCGATAACCTGCTCTAGAGCAGACACAGAGAGAGAGTTTCTCACGTAGTATGGCGCCTGCGTCACTCGACGGAGGATGAGGTTCTGGACCACCTGCAGGATTTCTCTTTGAGTGATACTCGCTAGGGCGATTTGATGTCATCAGTGTATAGTGCGTAGAGAGCAGGTGACAAAATGCTGCCCTGGGGAAGAACGGCAACGATCGAGTCGCTGCTATACCTCGAACTCTTAACTCTCAAGGAAAAATGTCCTGTCACTGAGGCAGGGAGGCAAAGACATGCGCGACGTGCTGGGGGGTGCCGGCTCTGAGCACTTAATGAAGTAGGTC
>DWQW01010507.1:0-12085 GCA_018249695.1 Heliconius erato demophoon
ATTTAAAGTTCATTAAATGGCAATTTTACAACTATTGTAATTTCATTTGATAACCACAGTTTTACGAACAATATAAAATTATTATTGTAGAATAAATAATGGAAACACATGGAATGCACATACAAATGTATAGTGTTTTCTACTACTACAATATTACCTATTAAAATCAACGTTTTATATATTTCAATTTAATTGGACATACTTTTATAAGTAAAAATATTGTAATTGATTCCGATATATATCTTGTAGTAAAATATTTGACGCAAGTCATTACATGCCGGTGCAATGCTTTATATGTACAATCATATATTTATTTTTCGATCTGCGGGATACCCGCTAGTGTATTGTGTTTTTATGATGATAGAATCCATTTATAAATAATTATTAGATATCTGGGTTTCCTCTATGATCTTTATTCTTTTAAATATTGTACTGTATTGATATGATTAAAAAACAAGTACGAATAAAAAGTGTTTTGTCACTGAACTCATTTACGTCTGAACATAAAAAAAATATTTCCAATCATACTAATATTGTAAATGTGAATGTAAATTTGTTTGTAACGCTTTCACGCTGAAGCTACGCATCCGATTATCATGAAATTTTGTACACATATTCTTAGAGGTATTAGAAAGGACGTAGGATCCTTTTTATTGAAAAATATAAATATTTTTTGAAAAAAAGATATTAACGTTTGGTTATAATATAAAAAATAAATTAAAGCCAATGAAGCCAACGCGGCGAGAATTTCTAGTATTTTACATAAAACCTATACAACAATTTAATGTATGTTTTGATGATAGGAATAAACAAAATCGAAATCAATTTATTCATCTTTAGATTTTTTCTTGTTGTATATAAATAAAATAATCAAAAACAAATACAGCTTGATCCAATCCTAACCTACTATGCAACAAACAGACTCAGATAGTGCGTATACCAAATTATAATTATAAAGCACAAGGACGGATTAAACCTACATTTTGTACTGTGTGCCTATATTTGTAACTATTATGAAACTTGCCAGAAAATTTTACATTTATGAGTGCAATATGATAGAATAAATTTATAGGAATATAAGACAGATCGACATCTATATGTTATATTCTACTAGAGACTCAAACGCTTAAACTTTTTTTTTATATTATAGCCAAAGGATAATATTAAAATATATACATATTCGTTATAAAATATATCCTATGTCCTTTCTAACAACTCTAAGAATATGGGTACAAAGTTTCATGATAACCGGTTGAGTAGTTTTTGCGTGAAAGCATAACAAACAAACTTACATTTGCATTTATAATTTTAGTATGATTTTTAATTAGATTTAATATTTTAATGTACGATTAAATATATAACGAGACGATAATAAGAACGTAGTAGTAAAAAATAAATTAACTTACCTGATTCGAATCAGAGGGATACGTAGGATAATTGGTACCCGGTCTTGTATTAACGTGGTTTAAGCCATTGCCCTGTGCGTACTGAGGATTATAGCCCTGAAATTTAAATATACTTTAGCTATTATTTACAAGTAAAATGTTGAGCGTATTTTTATTATATGTTCACCTAAATCAAATCTTATCTTGTTCAAAAAGCTAATCCCGTTTTAATTTGTGTTTATTTTTAAAATTAGTACACTTTTAAAATTATTTTTACAAGCTTTTATTTAATTTGCCGTGAAATTTAGATTACGACTTCAGCTCTAATGATATTAAAACGAAATTAAATAAAACTAATATTGTTAATCCAAAATGGCCGCCGCTATAAAAAGACAGATAAAAAATGTTTGCTAAATCAATATGGATTTCAAATGATCATCATGATCAAAATTTATATACTAAAATTAGTAGATTTTTCAAAAGTCCATAAAAATAAAGCCATGTAAACAGGTACATATCACATATCTAGAATTTAACAGTATATAAATATTTAGCTAAACAAGAGTATGACAGTAAACAGCTTCCTACGCATACTTGAGTAATTTATGTTTTCCCTCACGGATAAGACGCAGACCGTATAGCAATCTGCAAGTAAATATGTATATAGTTATATACGCCTAGTTAGGCGTATAAGTAAATAACTATTTATTAAATAGATCAGATCGAGGCCATTTTAGCTTAGTAGAACAACATATCTGACTATAACCGCAATGGTTGCAAGTTCGATTTTAACTCGTAGAGCAATGAATTATATCATTCTGCCCTGGCCAGACTTTCACCACTGAATAGTCAATACACAGTGTCCCGAATTCTGGCAGAAAGCGGAGGACTGAGTGTCTTGACACTAGGTTCTATTTGAGTACCCGGCCATATAGCTACAGAATAAAGGGTGAAGCTACAAAAACGTATAGTACCTGGAAGGTGTTCTGGTTTCCTGGGTAGTGGTAATTTGGATTACCATTCATTAAACCGTTACCAGGATACTGTGGATTGTTTCCCTTGAGAAAAAAAAACATTGCATGTTTAGCTCTTGTAATGCCTTTATATTTAATTAAAACAATTTAGTACTATTAATTTCTATATCATTTTTCTAAATCTGATCTTTTGATAATAATAATGCGTGTTACTGGTTGGTTGGTATTATGGGGTTAGTTTTTGGTAACTACATATTTATAGGCTATTTTTATAAAAGTAGGGGTTTTTTTTTAATTAGACATTTAGCAAACTTTCCTGCTTTGTTATCTACTTTATTTAAAAGTTTTTGTTAAATTATTATCAATTTGGAGTAGACAATAGGAATCTACTTTTATTTTAAGATCTAAAATTATTAACTTTACAAACAATAATTATATAAAAACACAATTAAAATTTATACGTTATATATTTTTAGACATTTTTTTGTCTCACCTCAAAAGAAGCGAACACTAAAATAGAAACTAACATAAACTTTCGAGACACAAACGTGTGTGTACAACATTGAATAATTTTATTTATAAATACCTGCATATTATTCGGATTTCCCGGGTTATTTGTCAACATTCCATTATTGCCATTTCCTTGATATTGTTGGTTATTATTTCCCTGCAAAATACACATACTCATAAAAAAATCACCATACTTTTAAACTTACCTACAATATAATTAAGACATTATTTTTATATACAATTTCGTTTACATTTAAGTAAGAAACTTGTGAAAGAAATAAAAGTAGAAAATAACACGATTCGTTGATAAATAATTCCTATCATTGGGTAGGCGAAGCTCTGCAAAATATACCGCATTGATATTCAAATAAAGGTTAAGCTATGAAAGAGGGCGACGTAAGGAGGGCAATTTTCCTTTTTATTAGCCCTCGAAGGAAATCATAATTTAATATTACAATTATAATAACGATAATTATTTATGAATATTGTTGCAAGTCAATATATATGTCAAGTTTTACTGCCAACAATTGAAAATATGAAAATATTTTCGATAAAAATATAACGAGTAGGTATTAAAAATATAGCAGGAGATGTCATCCACTGCATCGTTTGTGTGGACTTTATGACTCTAGCCACAGGACTTCCATTTCTATATATGGTGCTTTAGACTTTAAAATTTAAAATCAAATGTTCTCTCGTTTCTGAAAGAATTTCAGGAATTTCTTCTTAGTCATTCAATACACATTAAATTTAATTTCTGCGTCAATAGTTTCGCCTGTGCGTTGTCTGTCAGTCACTCAGAAGCGGATTTTATGCATAGAGATTTATAGAGGCCAGTCGTGGCGCAGGGTCACAAAATGTGACTGTAAACGAGACTGGTTGTGGGTTCGTTCCCTACTCGATAAAATTAAATATTTATTTAAATTTATATTTTCATTTCTTCGCTCTGGTGTCGAGGCACAGCGTGGCGTTGAGTTTTGCCACTCAGCACGCAATGCCTCTGGAATCTGCCTACCTTGCCGTTTGCGGGATATAGTATGAAGTTGATTTTTTTTTGAAATTTATAAAATATATTTAAATATTAGCAATATTACCTCCTGCACATTTCCGGGATAAATACCATTGTTGTTCACCATATTACCTGGATACTGTGGCTGGTTGCCCTATAAATATTTAACATAAATAATGAAATTTACAATAAATTTTATGAAAAAAAATTAGGGCGACTAATATTGTAACTATATACTTCATATTTTACTAACTAACATAGTATAAATCTATTATATGTAATGCTAAATCTAGTTTTTTTTTATTTGTTTAGTTATATATGGTCTTCAAAATAAGCTTTAAAACAATACTCTTATATAAACAAACATTTCTTTGCATAGGAACATCATCTAAGGATATTTAAATAATCATACCTGCTGTTGATTTCCAGGGTAATTACCATTGTTTACCATATTACCAGGAAACTGTGGCCGGCCCTAAAATTAATTTTATAATGACGTTAATAGATACGTTTCTAATTAATGTAATCTAATATATTATACTAAATATATTTTAATAATTGAGGCCAGTCGTGGCGCAGCGGCACGAGGTGTGACTGTAAAACCGACTGGTTGCGGGTTCGATCCCCACTAGAGGAGATGAAATATTTACTTAAATTTATATTTCCATTTCTTCGCTAAGGTGTCGAGGTTAAGCGCGGCGTTGAGTTCTGCCACTCGACACGCAATGCCTCCAGAAATCGGCAGAAAGTGGGGAATGGAGTGTCTTAACACTAGGTTCCCTCTGCCTACCCTGCTGTGTGCAGGATACAGCGTGGAGCTGATTTTATTTTTATTTTTTTTTAATTATATTTTAATTAATAAAAATGGGTAAAAAAGTAATGTACTTACTGTTTATGATACTAATAACCTACTGACTAATTTAAAATACTTACCAATTTACGTTATATTTAAATACCCCATGTATTTAATAAATATGCGTATATATAATTCTCAAGTAGATTTTTACTTTACTATAGAACTCTTAAGGAAAGTTTCTATATATATAAAATCTTAAAATACTAGGGAACTACGACTTTGGCTTGTAATAATCATTAATGATCAAAAAATACCCGCGCCGCCGCCGCTACTATATTCTGGCCTTAATTTTATACTACAAAAAAACCTACGCCGTGGAAACACATTTTTATATAATACAGATATTTAAACAATATTAAAAATACCTGCTGTGAGTTTCCAGGATAAATGCCATTGTTTACCATATTACCGGGGTACTGTAACTGGTTGCCCTAAAAATAGTTTTAAAAATAACGTTATAAAGACTTCAATAAATTGCAATAAATTTTCCCATAACCTATTGTATTTACGCTGACACGTTTGTTAAAACTGCAATCAAGTTTATACTTTCTCATAAAACTTTAAAGGAAAAGTTTTATATAAGGTTGTATGTACATATAATTTATAAAATATATACAAATAGCAATAATACCTGCTGTGGGTTTCCAGGGTTAAGACCATTATTTACTGTATTACTGGGATACTGTGGTTGGTTGCCCTAAAAACAATTATAAATATATTCAACTTTATAACAACTGTAATAAATTAGAATAAGAAATAAAATAGCCCTAACCAACAATGTGTAAACAACATGCTGAAACTGCTGTACTTTTAATTATATTAATAAGCTAGATACTTATATTTATAACCTACAACTAAGTTTTTTTTTTTGCCAAGAATATTAATATATAAAATATTATCTATAAAATACGTTCAAAAAACTACCAAGATATCCAGGATTTCTTTAATGAAAAATAACAAAAAATCACAAAATTGATAAAAAAAATTAAAAGAAAATTCACGATAAACAATTACGAAAGGCATAATTAAAGTAAAAATAAAACGTAAATGTCATATAAACTGCCCTTATTATATTACCTGAGAATGTTCTCCCGGGTAGAGCTGTGAATTACCGGGATAATTTATACCCGGATTCGCATTTGCATTGTTCCACGAATTTCCTTGGGGACTATTTGCCTGAAACGTTCATTTTGCGTTAATTTATATTTTTTGTACTTAATAATTTTTTCATTATTTTTATAATCCAAAATTCTAACTTATCGCAGTAATACGACTTCAAAGATATGTAATTTTCATTTCGAGTTCACACTTCATATTACGTTTATAAAAAATACCATGAATATATGACCAATATAAAAATTCCACATATTTATAATACTTGCCTTTATAGAAACATGAAATTTAAAATTATTATAAGACTTTAAAAGGGACCTCTCTTTAAATAAAAAAAAATAAATAGATACCTGATTTTGATTAGTACTAGGAGAGTCACCACCATTATCTCCTCCGTTATTATTACCTCCTTGATTAAAATTCGGAAAAAAACTATTTATAATACCATCTATATCAAATTCATTATGCTTCTCCAATTTATCCGAACTAGGTTCACAAAGACATCTATTTACATGTGAAAACACTGAAAATTAACATTTAATATTTTTAATAATTTATAGATACAATTTAAGCTCCAAATATATTATCTATTAACAATAATAAATATTACCTAGTATTACATAAAAAATGTTATTAATACTAGACACCATTTTTAAAATGAAATATGAAAAATCACCAGAACAAGACTATAAACGACATGAGACATTTACCGAATACTGAACTCAAATCGGATATTCCCTTTTAATATGATTTTAACGTGTCATAGCTTAATGGAAATGTTTAATTATCTTTGTAATTAATTACAGTCATTACTAGTTCTACTTAAAGAACTCTACTCATTAAGAGAATAACTTCGAAATGTTAATAATTTATTAAGAAATTCCCATTTATTGCGATTTCACAAAACTGATGTCATTAGATATAATATGACATATTCGTCATTTAGTTTTGGTTTTTTTAGCTTCTCTTAATAACAAGTCATTCTGTTCTCCGTTTTTAATCTGAATTCCAAATATTTTGCTACTTTGCTTATCGGAAAACGACGTCTCGCTTTGTCTATTTAGAGCGGGGTAATGAAACTAATACATCGAGTGGAGATCGAACCTACAACCTTTGCGTTTACAGTCAGGCACTGTGCCATTGCACCACGATGGGATTCTTCTGTCCTAACTTTCATATCGGTTCAGATCTTTTGGTGATTAGCTTTTCTTTAATTATTTTGACACCATAGACAGACACATCCATTGTATTTACATATATGTATGTATAAATTAAGAATTGCCCTGATTTTTTAAAATGTCGCCTTAGCAAAAATTATACATACTTTTGCTATGGCGGCATTTTATTATTTCTTATAATTTAGCGGAACTAATATAATTATTCATCAAATTTATAATTTTTATATGTCAATGGAAAATGTCTATCACGCTTATTTTTTTTAACTAAAGCAGTATTTTTTTATGTGGACTGTTATGATTCTTCATCAGATGTTCACGACCTTCAATTTTATTATAAATGAAAAAATCATCATGTTGAACATTTTTTTGAGGATATTTTTATTTTTTTCTTAGTTTATCGGACTGTTATGATTCTTCCCCAGAGGTTAACTATCTGAAATATTTAATATTATACATCGCCTTACATTATTTTTACTTAAATATATTCAATGTACAAACCTATTTTTTACTCTTTTATTATAGTATCGATTAAAGTAATTCCTATTATGTATGAAATTCAACTTATATTTTTACAGTTCATATCACTATAAAATTCAATAAACGTTACGATTTCCTACATATTCTAATTGTTTTTACAACCTACAATAAATTTAAAAAATATTGTTTTTTTAAAACTATTTTTTTCTATTTATTGCTTCTTCAGAATGTCTCATTTAATGGTATTAAAACCAGCCAGTTACATTCGGTACAACCAAAGAGGTTTGATTACTAATAATACATTCAATATACGAAAATGCTTTTATCCCGACCTATTACAATCGCGGATTTTTGCTAAATTAAATAATCATTATACAAACAATATCAAACAACAAAACATTGGTAACTAAAGATTTAGTCAATTCAAAAAAAAATAAAGTATAAAAGAAATCTTTTAGCATGAAGAAATTTTGTCGAAGAACATTTTTTAAATTTATATAACCTTTTTATTCATCAACCAGTTGCAATAAAATAAACAGTAAATGTTAATGGAAGCTTGCCAAAAATCCAATAGTGAACATTACATTTAAATGAGTTAAGCCGATTCTGAGATTAGCGTGAACAAACGCACAAACAAACATAAAAAAAATAAAAAGCTTGTTTTGGGTTCTTTCTTCTACATTAATACTCGTAAATTATAAAAACTCGTAATAGTTTTTCTGATTTATCTTGCATGTACCGACACGATCACCTACGATTTTATTATAAGTATAGAGTATAGAAAGATTTTAAATATGGTTATCGATACTGTAACGCACTAAGTAAATCGTAATTTAAATATGATTACTTTGATAAATTATTGGTATTTTAGAAAACAATGATTACCTAGTTATTTTACATCTATTTACGTCACCTATTTAAATACGCGCGCAGCAATTTTTCCCGCACAAATTTCGTTCCACGTCGTTTTGGGATAAAAAATAGCCTATATGCTGTTCCAAAACCCCCTCTAACTTTCAATGTTAGTTCCATAACAATCAGTGCAGATGGGCTGGACAAACAGAAAGACAGACAGATCAAAATTTTAATATTATATGTTTTTGTTTCAATACTTATCGTGTGAATAAGTATATGCACTTGAAAAACATGGTTATTTTAAATTACAGACCTTTTAATTTTATCTATAGATAATAATTACAAATAAAATAATGTAAAAAAAGAAAATAATATAATCTTTTAAAAATTTCCTTAATCCTAGATAGATAACCATAATTCACTGTACACTAAAAATAACGATACGTCGGCTCGACGTGCGTATGTGTGGGTGACCATGTTTTGGAGAACGTATATACTAGGTTTATGAATGTGTTATCTTACTGTATGTATTAATAGATTATCTTTATAAGAAAAAAATAGCAAAACAAGGTACTTCTTAGTTTATAAAACCTAAACATTTAAACATTTAGTAATCTCTTCTTCTTCTATATTCTATTATGTATAGTTTTCAAAATATTCTTCTTATTTTTATTTATTTTTTATGGAAAAGGATAAGGCAAACAAGTGTTCGGGTCGCCTGATGATAAGTGACCACTGCCCACGACCCCGTGCAACACCAGAGGAGTTACAGGTGTGTAGCCGGCCTTTAAGGTGGGCTGGGCACCGGAGCCCGGCTCTGAATTCCTTCCTTAATAATAATATATATTTAATAATTTTACAAGCAATATCAAACAACAAAACATCTAAAACATCTAAAAGAGTGTTAAGACACTCCGTTTCCCACTTTCTGCCGAATTCTGGAGGCATTGCGTGTTGAGTGGCAGAACTCAACGCCGCGCTTAACCTCGACACCAGAGCAAAGAAATGGAAATATAAATTTAAGTAAATATTTCATCTCCTCGAGTGGGGATCGAACCCACAACCAGTCGATTTGCAGTCACACCTCGTGCCGCTGCGCCACGACCGGCCTTTTATTTGTGAAAAGAAAATAATAAAATAAACTCTATTATGTTTTCATTTCTTCATTCTGGTGTAGAGGCAAATCGCGGCGTTGAGTTCCGCCACTCAACTCACAATGCCTCCATAACTCAGCGGAAAGTGAGGAACGGAGTGTCTTAACACGAGGTTCCCTCTGCGTACTCTGCTGTGTGCGGGATTCAGCGTGAAGCTGAAGAGAAGCTTGGCTAGAATGACACTTGGCTAGGCCCTCAGAATTCAATAGTGAAAACTGTATTCGGTTCGGCCGATTAAAATCGGTTAAGCCGATTCTTACATTAGCGTGAACAAACGCACAGACAAACAAAACAAAAATTTAAAATAAATGTTTTGGGTTTCTATTTCACTAATAAATGTCCCTAATATTATGTATATATAAATTATTTGTTCTTACAATAATGAAATTTCTTTTTTATAATTTATATTGCTTTTGCTATCTTTGTAATAACACCGTACTTATTTTAATTTAGCCTTTTATTTCTTGTAACAATATTATATTCACCTTAAACATTTTGAGTTTTAATATTTTTACGTGGAATTGAAATGATTAAAATTAATATTATCGTAAATAAAAAAATATTTATTATTTTAAGTCATCACAATTTAAATTATATTTGAATTTAGGTAGTTGCAATACTTGAGTTAACGTCAAAATTGACAATAAGCTTGTTTGATTGGAATACCGCATCGCATTCTTATTTCACGACTATTTAGCTTTCCAGAAAAAGTAAGTGTTTGTGATTATTTTTCTTCTAATAGATATACTTACCTAGTTATTTTTTCATCAAATTTTCATCAACTAAATTAAGATTAAAGTATTTTTAAACGAAATTGTAATTTTTTTGCCGGTAGCATAAACTAGCCACAATGAGTTGCCCATTTAACGAAGAACAATTACTGCAGCTCAAGGCGTTTGTAGACTTATGCAAGTCCCAACCTCAAATTCTTCAACATCCAAAGCTATCTTTCTTCAAAGAATATTTAATATCACTCGGGGTAACAATACCTTCAGCTACGTTCGAGCCAAAAAATTTTACACCCTCCGGAGACAGGTATGTTTGATTAAATTATGATCTTTTACCTAAACAGTAGGGCTTTCAGATCAAATTTTTATGATGTTGTGGATTGAGTGGTGAAACTTAATGTTGCACTCTGTCTACCAGAGTGGGATAGTGTGGAATGAGTTGGAATATAATTGTTTCCTTAAGTAAAGATAGAGCTAACAGCTATCGCATTTAAGACCAGACACTCACTGCCTCATCCTCTCCTGACCTCAACAGCCTCTAAATTAATTGTGTTTGGCCTTAAAGATTAACTAATCAATATTCAATAGATAACTTAATTTTTTTAATGTTATAGCAACTTCAGTAGTGCTTCTGCTGCTGCTCCTCCTCCTCCTGCTGAAGCCTCATCAGAAGAAGATTCCGAACCTGAATCAGATGTTGAACTGGACATGGAAGGTAAATTACTTTTGCCATTATAATAGATATTTTTTTACATTAATTTATGTAATACTAGCAATAGCTAGTATTAGTAATCAAAGCGGCAGATAATATATCTGCCGCTTTGATTACATGGTAAAATGGATAACCATTGTATATGACTCATTCAAAAATGTAGCTTTGACTATGAATAATTTTCATGATTTAATATGGCATATAGTCATACTATCCAATATTTAAATATTTTACAATTCAAACCTTCAGCTTTTGAGATTAGCAGGACATAGAAAAATTTTAAATTAAATTGTATATTTTTTTTGATTTTATTAAACATTTAATTTTATTTTACACATTCTAATCAATATAAAATCTGATAATTATATATTAAAGAATAGAATCTTACATCTGCAAATTCAATATATTTATTAAAGTACTACTTCAATTCCCTGTTAGTTTTTTAATTCACTATGGACAATTTCAAAAGTGGAAAACACTTTCCTCAACAGTTTAAGAAGCTGTTGCTGGACACAATTGCTTAATCTTTTTGAAAAAAAATTTTATAGGACTTATCTTTGTTCCTTCTCTCTTCACTATGTTTTATGTGAGATCTACCACACTAGAATGTTACATTTAATAAAAATTGGTTATTTTTTTTTAACTAAATTTATTTTAGTTGCATGCATATATTCAACAGCTACAGTTAATTAACTTTTAACATTACTGTTTTGTTAAAAAATATAGGGAAACTGTATGATAAAATTAATCTCATGATTAAATACGATAAAAAAAATATGTTTTGTTTTTCAATACTTAAGATCATTGCATTCCACCAAACTTTTAAGCTTTAAAGTTTAAGGACCTGACAATTCCCTGCCAAAATTGGTCATTCAAAATATTGTCAAGCAATTGGCAGCAAACTTAGACTCTTGGCTTGTGCTTCGCCGAGTTCATGGATTTTTTTCTTGTGCACAAAATATTTTTTATGCAATTGTCTCGAAACAATCATATTATGATGAACTCCTAAGTTATGCGGATAAACTCCAAAAGCTTGACGATGGCTCCATCTCCAGTTGAGCTCACAAGTAACTTTTATCCAATTATGTAGGGCAGCTGGATTGAGGTTTGTCTTTCAATTCAAAATTTTCTCCA